>LTAE01003501.1:0-18817 GCA_001647135.1 Pontederia paniculata
TACCCATTGCCACGCATTGATGACTTGTTTGATCAATTAGCAACGATATCGGTGTTCTCAAAAATTGATATGAGGAGTGGATATCATCAGCTGAAGATAGCTGAAAATGATGTATCGAAAACTGCTTTTCGATCAAGGTATGACCATTATGAATTTTTGGTTATGCCTTTTGGACTAACAAATGCTCCTGCAACATTTATGGACTTGATGAACAAGATTTTCAGACCTTATCTAGATCAATTTGTGATCGTGTTTGTGGACGACATATTGATCGACTCGTCAAACCTAGAGGAGCATATGCGACATTTATGAATTGTATTGCAGACTTTGAGAGAACATCAGCTATATGCCAAGTTCTCAAACTGTGAATTCTGGTTAGATCAGATTGTATTCCTTGGTCATATTATCTCAGGTGAAGGGATTTATGTTGACCCATCAAAAGTAGAAGCAATGGTGAATTGGGGAAGACCAAGCACAGTGATGAAAATCAAGAGTTTTCTTGGTCTAGCTGATTATTGTCGGAGATTTATTGAGAATTTTTCAAAGATTGGAGCACCGATGATAAAGCTTACACGGAAAGGTGAAAGGTTTATTTGGACCCGAGAATGTGAGGACAGCTTCAAAGAATTGAAGAGAAGACTCACAAGTGCACCTGTTTGACACTTCCATCCGGGAGTGGTGGATTTGTGATTTATAGCGATGCGTGCGGCACATGATTGGGATGTGTGTTAATGCAACATGGAAAGGTTGTTGCATATGCATCGAGGTAATTGAAGAAACATGAAGTAAATTACCCAACTCATGATTTGGAGTTGGCGGGCAGTTGTGTTTGCGCTCAAGATATGGAGGCATTACTTGTATGGTGAAGTATTTGAGGTGTACTCGGATCACAGAAGTTTGAAGTACATATTCTCACAAAGGGAGCTGAATATAAGACAAAGAAGATGGCTGAAATTTTTGAAAGATTATGACCTATTCATCTTATATCATCCGGAAAAACCCAATTCAGTGGTGGATGCATTGAGCAGAAAATGGGAAGGGAAAATGGCTTCGGTGAGAGTATGTAAATGGAATTTGTTAGAAGAAATTGTTCAATGGAGGCCGAATCCAATTGGACATGGTGGATTCAATTGGATTTAGTCCAAAGGATCATTCAAGCCCAAAGGAATGATGTGAAGTATGACTATATGGTGTCTTTGTGCAACAAAGAGCACACAAAATTTAATTATGGAAGTGATGGAGCAATCAGATTTAGGAATCGATTATGGCTTCCTAATGACAAGGAGATAAGAAAAGAGATTTTGGAGGAGTGCCACAAATCTGAATTTGCTATCCACCCGGGAAGCACAAAAATATACAAAGATCTCCAAAGGAGTTTTTGGTGGAAAGGAATGAAGAGAAAAGTTGCAAAATTTGTATCTAAGTGTTTGGTTTGTCAACAAGTGAAGATTGAGCATCAAAGGCCACCCGGTTTACTTCATCCATTAGAGTTGCCGGAATGGAAATGGGAGCATATAACTATGGATTTTGTCTCAAGTTTGCCGAAAATGAGACAAGGACATGATGCTATATGGGTTATTGTTGATAGGTTGACAAAATCAGCACACTTCTTACCTATTAAGATCAAACAATCCACCGAAAAGTTTGATAGAGTTGTATGTCAAAGAAATTATCCGTTTGCGTGGGATTCCGGTGTCCATTGTTTCGGATAGAGATCTGAGGTTTACCTGAAAGTTTTGGAGAGGATTTCAAGACGCATTCGGAACGATATTGAATTATAGCACAGCTTTTCATCCTCAAAGTGATGGTCAAAGTGAAATGACCATACAAACATTGGAAGACATGTTGAGAGCATGTGCGATAGATTGACAAGGAACATGAGATTCACATTTGCCATTGGTAGAATTTTCTTATAACAATAGTTACCATTCGAGTATCGGAATGGCGCCTTATGAGGCATTGTATGGTCGTCCATGTAGATCTCCTATATGTTGGACGAAGTGGGAAAAACAAGGCTGATTGGGCCTGAAATTGTAATGAAGTATGCCAAAAAAGTGGACAGAATTAAAGAAAGAATGCGGGCTGCCCAAAGTCTAAAAATGATAAGTCAATGATAGGTCAACCGAAGTGGAAGAACGAACGACTTATGCACAGAGAAGACGTAAAGGAAAAATCTTAAGTATGGAATGGTCGTCCAAAGGATGTGAACTTGTCGACCTATGTGAGAAACAGAGACTGAAGAAAAGGAGCCAAGTACTGAGCGGTCGACCGAGGATGATTGATGGACGACCGAAGACGAAGTTGAATAGGAAAGGTCGCCCGATAAAGATAGTGGGTGACCGAAGGTTCGAAATCAATAGTATTGAGGTTAAAGAACGAGCGCTCCAAGAGAAAGAGCACGCTCGATGAAGAAGATAAGTCCTGATAGTTGCAGCTAAGGAAACAGAAAGGTCATCCGAAGTTGAACAGTGGACGACCGAAGAACTCTAGATGAACATAAAGGTCGTCCGAGAGTTTTAGAGTTAAACATTGGATAACCGGAAGAGCGTCAGTGTTGAAGAGAAGGATAAATGGTCATCCGAGGGCTCTTGAGTTAAAGCTATGGATGACCAAAGAAATGCTGGGAAAAAGAAAGGTCGTCCGAAGCTAAAGAGCGGACGACCGAGAGATTTAGACGAAGAAAAGGTCGTCCGAGAGCTTTGGAGGTAAAGCAGTGGACGATCGGAAGAGTGTCTGAGCTGAGGTGTAGATATGAGCGGACGTCCGAAGAATCAGCGGACCACCGATGAAATTCACATAGAAACTGCGGTCGTCCGAGTGCTGATGAGGCAAAGCAGTGGTCGACCAGTAAATCTGACACAAGAATGAAATGTCGTCCAAAGAATTTGAGTGTTGTCAGAGGACGTCCAAAGAATGTCAGAAGAATGAAGCGGACGTCCGAAGAACTCAATAAAGAATGAGCGGACGCCCGAAGTACTTCAACTGAAGAGAAAGGACATCCGAGGGATTCAGTGAGAATCAGTGGGAAACCAGAGGAGGATTGAAGAATTAAGTACAAGTCAAGTCGGGCGACCGAAGGACTTGCGTGCAATCAGCGGACGATCAAAGTAGCTTGACATAAGACTTCAACCGAAGGATTGGCATGCAATCAGCAGATGACCGAAGGATTGGCATGCAATCAGCGCACAACCAGAGAAAAAAACTAAGCACAAGTCAAGATCGGTCGACTGAGTGATTGGCGTGCAATCAGAGGGCGACCGAAGGAGCTTGACGAAGGAACAAAGACTAAAGCTCTGAACTGCAGATGTCCGAAGGTGAACGGTCGATGACTGAAGCACCAAATGACAATTTAATGGATGACTTCACCAGAGCAGCGGTCGACCGAAGCAAAGGAAGCGGACAACTGAGGGGTAGGTGAAGGGTACTGTACTTGCATTAACGGCTAGTTTTCTTAGAGAGATTAGATCGTTAGTGCAGAGTATAAATTGTAATTCCAAGAGTCTTGGGAAGTAACTTTGGCAAAATTGATTAGTGACTTTGAGAGCTTGAGTGAAAAACCTTAGTTCCTCCTTCTGAGATTTCGAGTGTCGAATTCAGAATAGAAGGAAGTTAAAGTGTGCGTTCAAGAGTGAACTGTTGTAAGAGGTTGTCTCCTTGTCCTCGAGAGAAAGAAAGGAGAAGAAAAAAGTGTAAGGGAGCCTTCACCCTAGAAGACGGAATTTAGTGATATCCGGAGGTCTCGAGCTCGTGAAGACCGGAGCAGGAACATAGACTAGGAGTTTGGCTGAACCTCGTCAATAAACCGTTGTTTGTTTATTTTTCTTCTTCATTTGCATTTGCATTTGTGTATTTCCGCTAAGATAACTAATTTAGACAGTTAAAATTTTAATACAACAAGTCACCCCCTCCCTTGGTGCCATCTAGATCCTACACTTATTTTGGTCCAATGAGAAATCATCTAGGTAAGCAATGGGCCCCACCTTGAACATTTTATTTTTGAGTGTTACATAAATAATAAATTGTCAAAAAAAATAAATAAAATATCATATAAGAAATATGACTAATTTAATATGCATAAAACTCCTCATGCATAAAGTCTTATTTGTCCTCAAGCAGAGCTCAATCTTTTTTCATCATAATTTTCACCTTATAGACTAATACTTTCATCATGTCATCCCTCTCACACTCATGTCCGAAGCATCATTCTTTTATTAAAAAAAATAGGCTTCAAAAGCTTTACACTCTAGAATTTAAATTATTCAATATTTCTTATATCATCTATTATTTTTTTATCAAAAAAAGAACACAATTATCGCTCGAAAATATAGCCCAATTAAAAATGACCCTCGTAAATCTCGTATCTTTTTTTTGTGTGAGAAATTATCTCTCTCTCGTTTGGTATCCACAACATCTATATGACCGTAACAAGTACATTCTAACACTATTGAGCCTCGAGATTATCCAGAGTTACTTGGTCCAACAAAAGCGATAGCTGGTGGAATGTTGTAACAAGATGTTAACGAGATCGTTTGTCAACCACAGACTCTGGTGTTCTTGTGTATATTTTATATTAACAGAAAGAGTACACGTATTAAAAGGTCATGTACATCGGCAACAGTTCAGTTTAATAACTTCCAGAGCACAACACAAAATCATGTGCACCTCATTTTCTGCTCTCTTCTTTGACATTAGTGCACTACATACTGCACATGTAATATATTTATATGTTTTACAAGAATTACTTGTTTACTAACGTGAATGCAACAAGTCACACATCAGTTATGGTGCATCATCAACAATTATTGATGGTCTCCAGCCTGTCGGCAACCAAATACTTTTTCTATTTTGTTGCATCATCAACTATTGTTGTGTTTGCACAGCTATTGACTCGAAAAATCCAAGCGGCAGTCCTCTAAGCATTTCATTCCTGGTTCCCAGATCTTAAGATCACCTGTGCGAGTATAAACCTAAAAATGGCCGGAGCATTTCTAATAACTTCTACCGTGAAGTGGGCATCGAATCGGTTGTCTTCCCTGATTCCGCAAGCTTCTTCTTCTTCATCGGACTACTCATCATCAGCTGGGCAAGAACTCCGCAAGCTGGAAAGGACCATGAGGAGGATCCACGCCATGCTCGAAGATGCAGAAGAGAGGGATATAATTGACAAATCTGAACAACTTTGTCTCAGCGAGCTCAGAGAGGTAGCCTATGATGCGGAGGACGTGGTGGATGATTACGAGTATGAAGTGTTGCGTGCCAAAGTGGAAGCTCGAAGAGAGACGATGGACAGGTATATGGATATGGACATGAACATTAAGCATGGCATTGAGGTACTTGACTATAACTCTTATCGTCCAAAGGTTTCTATTTCTGGTGACTTGATACGAAGGGTGAGGGAGATTAGAGAGAGATTTGAGGAGATCACAGATGATTGGAATCGCATTTCCTTGCTAGATAAAGTAGGGAAAAGATGATGTGTTAGAATATGGAAGCCTGTCGAGACCACTTCATTCTCAGATGAGCCTACAACATTTGGAAGGAACGATGACAAGGGTAAAATAATGGAGTGGTTGCTGCAAGGTAGTGATAATACAGTTACTGTCCTTCCAATAATTGGTATGGGTGGGATAGGCAAGACTACTCTTGCTCAATTGATTTATAATGACCCAAGGATCTCCAAACATTTTGATTTAAAAGCATGGATATGTGTATCCGAAGATTTTGATATTGTCAGTTTAACTAAAAAGATTATCCTCTCCTTTAGTAGAAATGATACATCAAGTTCATATGAGATGAATTTAAATGAGCTGAATATTCATGATTATATGAGCTTAAATGAGCTTTATAAGACTCTAGAGGAAAAAATACAAGGAAAAAAGTTTTTCCTTGTATTAGACGATGTTTGGAATCAAAAGTTGAAGCTATCGGATTCACTAAAACGCCCCTTAATTGGTGTTGGAGTTGGTAAAATTATAGTGACTACAAGAAATGAGTCCGTGGCAAGAATTATGCAAACAACCAGTCCTATTTATTTGACCAATTATCTTTTGATGATTGTTGGTCTTTGTTTTTCAATATTGCCTTTAAAGGCCGAGACCATAATTTACATAATAATTTGTTAGATATTGGTAGAAAGATTGTTGGAAAATGTAAAGGATTACCTCTAGCGGTTAAGGTGCTTGCAGGCATTCTTAGATTTGAAGATGATGAAGAGGAATGGATACATATATTGAAAAGTGAGCTGTGGGAGTTGGAAAATGAAATCATTGACATCTTGCCGGCTCTAAAATTGAGCTATGATCGTATGCCGATAGAATTGAGACCATGTTTCATGTATTTATCTCTATTTCCCAAGGATTCTTGTCTTTCCAATTCACACATAGTTCAACAATGGATGTCGCATGGCTTCTTGAATGCCAAAGGAAAAGGAGCGGAAGAGGACACCGGCAATGCTTATTTTCATGAATTACTGCAAAGGTCAATGTTACAATATTACACTATTTCTCCAAGCAACGAATTTACCATGCATGATCTCATCCATGATCTTGCACAATTCGTTTCCAAGGATGAATATTTACTGATAACCACCGACAAAATGCGCCATATTCCCGCAATTAATCCGAAAACTGTTCGGCACGTTTGTGCTTATCTCAATGATGGTTTTGAAATGATGCATTTGCAGTCTTTGTTTGAATCGAACAAATTGCGTACACTTTTGCTACATAATGTCGAGTGGTTTTCAATTGTTGGATCACTGCAAAATTTGCCATGTCTTAGAACACTCGAGCTGACCAACGTGCATGACTATGATGAAAAAAATGTAAGGTTCGATGCTCTTGGCGACCTTAAGCACTTGCGCTATTTAAATGTTGGTAATATTGATCCTACCATTAAATCAATGTCTAGACTCTACTATCTTCAAACCTTATATTTAAAGAGACATCATGACTTCTCAAAGTTATGCAGAGGCATAGGAGATCTAGTTAACTTGAGACACATATATGGACTTGATTCCGGCTCTTTACATCAAGAGGTTGCATGGCTAACCAACATTCGAACACTTAAGCAGTTCTCAGTAGGAAAGGAGAGTTGGCAGTGCAAAGTGAGTCACTTGAAGGGCTTGATTAACCTTAGAGGACATCTTGCAGTATGTGGTCTTTCTAACATTAAATTGTCGGATATTACCCCCCCTGAATCTTATTTGAAGATAACGGCAGGAATTGTGAAGTTGAGATTAGATTGGGGAATTGAATCTCATGAGAATGAGAAATTGGCTGAGCATGTGATGGACTGCCTTCGGCCGCATCCCAACCTCAGAACATTGATGGTGAAAGGATATCCAAGTGCCATTTTCCCGGCATGGTTGGGCGATGCCTCCTTCTCCAAACTAGAAGAGTTAGACCTGCGGAGTTCCAACTGCACAGTTCTGCCAACATTAGGACAACTACCGGCCCTCAAGCTCCTCAACGTAGATGGTTTTAAAAGAGTTACCAGAATTGGACGTGAGTTTTTGCGTCGCTTGAAACCTGTTGCAACTATTACAGAAGATTTCAAGAGGAGTTGCTGCTGCTATTTTCCATCCCTGGAGGAGTTGGTATTTCAAGGCATGCATAAATGGGAGGAGTGGAACGGGGTGCAGGCCTCTGACTTCCCACGTCTTCGTCGACTTGTGCTTTGGCATTGCCCAAAGCTGAAAATGCTGCCGTCCCTCCCGACGCTCACTCAATTGTCCCTCTGGAAATGTGATCCTGAACTGTTGTTTGGTTGTTGTCTCCCAAAGCTTCGGAGTCTGGAATTTTCGTTCATGGATGAATGGGAGGCGTGGGAAACTGTGGAGATCTCGGACCTTCCATGTCTTGGTCGACTTGTGATCTGGCATTGCGCAAATCTGAAAAGGCTTCCGTTTCTCCCACCACTCTCTCAGCTATGCCTGGCAAGGAAATGGAATCCTGAGTTGCTGTCTCCCAATGCTTCAGAGTCTCAAGATTCAACTCTATGAGAGTGACACTTTAATTTTTCCTAATAACCGAAGCCTACATTCACTCAAGAAGTTCGTTATCAAATTCTCTGAGGGACTGAGGTTCGTAGCGGGACTTGGGAACCTCGCTTCGCTTCTTCATTTGAAGATCAAAGACTGTCCAAACCTGGGGATCTCGCTTGATGAGCATCTACCACCAAATCTTCATCCTCGGAATGTGATAATAGACAAATCCCCGGGAGCTGAGAAATGGTATCGAGATCAAGTTTTGGGTTCTTCCTGACATGACAAACCGCAGGGACAATGAGGCCACACATGCGAAGAATTTGATTCAATTCAGGTGATTCCACTTATTTGGATTTACCATTGAACTCTTCTTCCACATGGAAGTCAGAGTCCCTTACTTATAGCACTATTAAGAGATTACTTCCCTAATATGTTTTATTTCAGTGTCAGAGTCAAAGTCAGAGTCCTTTATTTCATTTTCCTCTAAAACTTTCAATGACAATTTGTTTTATTTCAGTGGCAAAGTTTAAACCTAAATTTCTCCTCAAGATTCACATGCAGCATAATATGTTGTTCTTGGTGAGTTTGGTTTGCATGATAATTCTAGTCAGCTGTGTTAATTGATTGCTAAACTTTATGATTTTATGTTCAAGATTCAAGCTCCGTACCTGAATCATATGAAGACCATCTTTTCTTTATTTCCTATGCTATAAAGGCTGTAAGGAATAGGCTGTCATTCTCCTTGGCTGCTTCTTAAGTTAACAGACCTTTTAGAACTACTGAAATTGGAAGAGAATGAGTTGTGTTTGCATACAATATTAAGTAGACTGTATTGAACTTTCAAGGAAGAACAGGATACTGTTTGCCTTTGAGTTTTAAAGTAATTTTTTAAAATAAAGCATACAACAACAACAACAACAACAACAACAACAAAATCTTATCCCACTAGGTGGGGTCGGTTACATGGATCATACGACGCCATTGCGCTCTATCAGTAACCAAATTTTTTGGTATATTATTCGTTAATAAATCTCGTTCTATTAGCTCGTCAAGTGTTCGCTTTGGTCTCCCTCTCCCTCTTTTAATCGGACTCCAGATTGTTTGCTCTACCCTCCTTACTGGCGCATCTAATGGCCTTTTCTGGACATGACCAAACCACCTCAAACGATTTTCTACCAGCTTCTCGCTGATAGGTGCCACTCCGACTCGTTTACGTATATGGTCATTCCTAATCTTATCCTTTCTAGTATGACCACACATCCATCTCAACATCCTCATTTCAGCTACCCCCACTTTATGTTCATGTTGTCCCTTCATAGCCCAACATTCACTACCATATAACACTGCTGGTCTTATAGCAGTGCGGTAGAATTTCCCTTTAACCTTATGGGGTACTTTCCTATCACAAAGGACTCCAGTAGCCTTCCTCCACTTACACCAACCAGCTTGAATTCTATGGTTAACATCATCATCAATCTCCCCATCTTGTCTTATAATTGATCCCAAATATTTAAACTTTGTCACTTGAGAAATTATATCATCTCCTAACCTAACTTCCGAATCGCCTCTAAATTGTCTATTCGTGAAATTGCAATGCATATACTCTGTCTTATTCCTACTTAAACGGAAACCCTTTGACTCCAACGTGTTTCTCCATATTTCCAATTTTGCATTAATCTCATCTTTTGAGTCCGCTAAAAGTACGATATCATCAGCAAAGAGCATGCACTTAGGTACCTCATCTATGATACTCTCGGTTAGAGCATCCACAACTAAGTTAAACAAATATGGGCTTAAAGATGATCCTTGGTGTAGGCCAATTCTTATAGGAAATGCTTTCGTCTCTCCTCCTGGTGTCCTAACCTTAGTCAATGCCCCATCGTACATATCTTGTATAATCTTAATATATGCAACACCCACTCTTTTCTTTTGCAAGGCTTTCCAGAGTACCTCTCTTGGTACACGATCATACGCCTTTTCTAAATCAACGAAAACCATATGTAAATCTCTTTTCCTACTTCGATACTTCTCCATCATTCCCCTTAGTAAATAAATCGCCTCTGTAGTGGATCTTCCTGGCATGAATCCAAACTGTCTCTCAGAAATACTAGTCTCCACTCTCAATCTATGTTCAATCACTTTTTCCCATAACTTCATTGTATGACTCATAAGCTTAATCCCTCTATAATTTGCACAATTCTGAATATCCCCTTTATTTTTGTAAATAGGAACTAACGTACTTATTCTCCAATCATCAGGCATCTTTTTTGACCGTAAAATCTCGTTAAACAATTTACATAACCACAACACACCTTTTTCTCCTAAACATTTCCAAACTTCAATCGGTATCCCATCCGGTCCAATAGCTTTACCATTCTCCATTTTCTTAAGAGCTTCTCTAACCTCCGCAACTCTAATTCTGCGATAAAATGACCTATTAAGCTCACCTTCACTAACAGCCAAGTCCTCCAACTCGCAACGGGAACCTTCACATCCATCATTGAATAACTTATTGAAATACTCTTCCCATCTATTCTTAATATCCTCCTCCGTGACTAAAACATTACCACCTTCATTTTTTATGCATCTTACTTGATCAAAATCTCTCGACTCCTTCTCTTTATTCCTTGCAATCTTGTAAATCCTTTGTTCTCCGGCCTTTGTCCCTAACTCCTTATAAAACCCCTCATATGCTTTCGCTCGAGCCTCACTAACTGCCTTCTTAGCCTCCCTTTTAGCCAAGCGATATTTTTCCCAATTGTCAGAGCTACCGTCTAAGTGTATAGCTTTGAAACAATTCTTCTTATTACGCACCTTTTCTTGTACATCTTCATCCCACCACCAAGTCTCCTTATCTCGTGATCCAAAACCTTTTGATTCTCCTAGAATTGTTTTAGCGACCATTTCAACCTTTTGTGCCACATTTTCCCACATGATACTAGCATTTCCTTGTAACTCCCACATCCCTTCTTCCAATAACTTACTCTTAAAAATCTCTCGCTTCTCCCCCTTTAACTGCCACCACTTGATCCTTCGATTTGAAATTGTTCGACGTTTTGATTTTATATATTTAATTCGCATATCAAGAACTAACAATCTATGTTGTGTGGTCACCCCATGCCCCGGAATCACTTTGCAATTTGTACACCATCTATTATCAGGATTCCTTGTCAAAAAGAAATCAATCTGAGACCTATGAGTTCCACTTTTATAGGTGATTAGATGTTCCTCTCTCTTCCTAAAACAAGTGTTGACAATCTTAAGGTTATATGCTAAAGAAAAATCGATAATAGTTTGTCCTTCTTCATTCAGCTCCCCAAAACCAAAACCACCATGAACCCTTGCATGTGGTCCCGCCTCTTTACCCACATGTCCATTAAGGTCTCCTCCAATAAACACTTTCTCGTTTATCGGTATACTTTCAATCAACCCCTCCATATCTGCCCAAAACTTCTCCTTGAGATGTGCTTCTGTCCCTATTTGAGGTGCATATGCACTAATAACGTTCATTATATCCTTTCCAATAATTACTTTCACGGATATGATTCGATCCTCAATCCTTTTAACTTCCACAACATTCTTCCTCCATTCTTCATCCGCAATAATACCAACACCATTTCTTCCATTTACCTTACCCGTATACCAAAGTTTGGAACCGTTGACATTGATCACTTTACTTCCCTCTCCAGCCCACCTAGTTTCTTGTAAGCACAATATATTAATCTTACGCTTACTCATTACTTGTGCTACCTCAAAACGCTTTCCATTTAGCGTCCCAATGTTCCAAGAGCCTAATCTGATCTTACTCTCATGGACTAGCTTCTTCAGCCGCCTCCGTCCATTAGAGTGCGGTAGCCTTTGCTCATTTAACACTGCATTCAGGCGAGGATGCAGCGGCTCTTGCTCTCTTATCACTGTACTCGAGCCATACAGCGCGTTACTTACGGGTAACGACCTAGCATTAGCGCAATGTATTCGTTGATCCATGTTCATGAGATTCGACAAGGTTTTACGTTGGCTGTCGAGGCCTAACACAACCCTCCTCCTTTATCCGGGCTTGGGACCGGCTATAAACATGCATAGTGAATGACAAAATAATTAGTTTGGAGAACATATGTAAATTTTTTGCATTTTTCTTTCGGGTGTTTATAATTGTTGATGTATTTCAGATGGGATATTTTCAGCTTATTCAGCAGTCTTATCATATTTTCAGCTAAAAGTTCATGTCCTGATGGGGTTTTGTATGCATGTAATTTCAGACTGAAACTCAAGACTGAAACATGGACGTAGAAGTATTATGCCAGTCACATAGTTCTGGAAATCAATTACATGTTGAAGGTTGAATCTCCAGGAGTTATAGCAACTAGTTAGCCTGATGATATGAAATCTCTTCTTGTGTATATTTTATATTGACAAGATATACAAATATTAATCGAAGATATACAAGTGGTCATCTAGTTGTGGCAGCAGATGCTATTACATGACATGTATCTGTTAAGAACAGAATCTGCAGAAAATAATGAGTTTAACAGCACTCATGGTTGCAATCTACTGTGATGCAATCAGAATATATTACTCATAAAAAATATCGATATGGTCAGGTTGATCGGCAACTCCGCCTATGTTTATAGCCGGTCCCAAGCCCGGATAAAGGAGGAGGATTGTGTTAGGCCTCGATAGCCAACGTGAAACTTTATCGAATTTCATGAACATGGATCAACGAAGATATTACGTGAATGCTAGGTCGTTACTCGTAAGTAACATGCTATATGGCTCGAGTACAGTGAGAAGAGAGCAAGAGCCGCTGCATCCTCGCATGAATGCAATGTTAAATGAGCAAAGACTATCACACTTTAATGAACGAAGGCGGTTAAAGAAGCTAGTTCATGAGAGTAATATCAGATTAGGTTCTTGAAATATTGGGACGATGAATGGAAAACGTTTCGAGGTGGCACAAGTAATGAGTATGCGGAAGATTAATATATTGTGCTTACAAGAAACTAGATGGACAAGAGAGGGAAGTAAAGAGATCAATGTCAACGGTTCCAAACTTTGGTATACATGCAAAGTAAAGGGAAGAAATGATGTTGGTATTATTGCGGATGAAGAATGAAGGAAGAATGCTGTGAAAGTTAAAAGGATTGAGGATCGAATCATATCCGTGAAAGTAATTGTTGGAAAGGATACAATGAACATTATTAGTACATATTCGCTTCAAGTAGGAACAGAATCACATCTCAAAGAGAAGTTTTGGGTAGATATGGAGTGGTTGATTGAAAGTATACCGCCAACAGAGAAAATTTTTATTGGGGGAGACCTTAATGGGCATGTGGGTAAAGAGGCGGGACCACATGTAAGGGTTCATGGAGGTTTTAGTTTCGGGGACTTGAATGAGGAAGGGCAAATTATTATTGATTTTTCTTTAGCATATAACCTTAAGATTGTCAACACGTATTTTAGAAAGAGAGAGGAACATCTAATCACATACAAAAATGGAGCTCATAGGTCTTATATTGACTTCTTTTTTACAAGAAATCCTGATAAAAGATGGTGTACTTATTGCAAAGTGATTACGGGGCATGGAGTGACCACACAACATAGATTGTTAGTTCTTGATGTGCGAATTAAATATATGAAACCAAAATGTCAAATAATTTTTAATCGAAAGATCAAGTGGTGACAATTAAAGGGGGAGAAGCGAGAGTTTTTAAGAATAAGTTATTGGAGGAAGGGGTGTGGGAGTTACAAGGAAATGTTAGCATCATGTGGAAGGATGTGACACAAAAGGTTAAAATGGTCACTAAAGAAATTCTAGGAGAATCAAAAGGTTTTGGATCACGAGATAAGGAGTCTTGGTGGTGGGATGAGTATGTACAAGAAAAAGTGCATAATAAGAAGAATTGTTTCAAAGCTATACACATGGACAATAGCTCTAACAATTGGAAAAAGTATCGCTTGGAATAAAGAGAAGGAGTTAGGGACAGAGGCTGGGGAACAAAGGATTTACAAGATTGCAAGGAATAAAGAGAAGGAGTCGAGAGATTTTGATCAAGTAAGATGCATAAAAAATGAAGTTGCTAATGTTTTAATCACCGAGGAGGATATTAAGAATAGATGGAAAAAGTTTTTCTATAAGTTATTCAATGATGGATGTGAAGGTTCCCATTGCAAGTTGGAGGACTTGACTGTTAGTGAAGGTGAGCTTAATAAGTCATTTTATCGCAGAATTAGAGTCGCGGAGGTTAGAGAAGCTCTTAAGAAAATGAATAATGGTAAAATTGTTTGAACCGAATGGTATACCGATTGAAGTTTGGAAATGCTTAGGAGAAAAAGGGATGTTGTGGTTATGTAAATTATTTAATAAGATTCTACGATCGAAAAAGATGTCAGATGATTGGAGAACAAGTACGCTAGTTCTCATTTACAAAAATAAAGAGGATATTCAGAATTATGTAAATTATAGAGGGATCAAGCTTATGAGTCATACAATGAAACTATGGGAAAAAGTGATTGAACATAGGTTGAGAGTGGAGACTAGTATTTCTGAGAGACAGTTTGAATTCATGCCAAGAAAATCTACTATAGAGGCGATTTATTTACTAAGAGGGATGATGGAGAAGTATCGAAGTAGAAAAAAAGACTTACATATGATTTTCGTTGATTTAGATAAGATGTATGATCGTGTACCAAAAGATGTACTTTGGAAAGCCTTGCAAAAGAAAAGAGTGGGTGTTGTCTATATTAAGATTATACAAGATATGTACGATGGGGCATTGACTAAGGTTAGGATACCACGAAGTGAGACAAAAACATTTCCTATAATAATTGTCCTACATCAAGGATCATCTTTAAGTCCATAGTGCATGCTCTTTGCTGATGATATAATACTTTTAGCGGATTCAAGAGAAGAGATTAATGCAAAATTATAAATATGAAGAAACACGTTGGAGTCAAAGGGTTTCCGTTTAAATAGGATCAAGCCAGAGTATATGCATTGCAATTTCACAAATAGACAACTTAGAGGCGATTTGGATGTTAGGTTAGGAAATGATATAATTTCTCAAGTGATAAAGTTTAAATACTTGGGATCAATTATAAGATAAGATGATGATGTTAACCATAGAATTCAAGTTGGTTGGTGTAAGTGGAGGAAAGTTACTGGAGTTGTTTGTGATAGAAAAGTACCCCATAAGGTTAAAGAAAAATTCTATCGCACTGCTATTAGACCAACAATGTTATATGGTAGTGAATATTGGGCTATAAAGGGACAACATGAACATAAAGTGGGGGTAGCTGAAATCAGGATGTTGAGATGGATGTGTGGTCATACTAGAAAGGATAAGATTAGGAATTATCATATTCGTGAATGAGTCGGAGTGGCCCCTATTAGCGAGAAGATAGTAGAGAATCGTTTGAGGTGGTTTGGTCATGTTCAGAGAAGACCATTTGATGCGCCAGTAAGGAGGGTAGATCAAACAATCTGAAGTCTTATTAAAAGAGGGAGAGAGAGGCCAAGGCGAACACTTGTCGAGCTAATAGAACAAGATCTATCAGTGAATAATATACCCGAAGATTTGGTTACTGATAGAGCGCAATGGCGTCGTATGATCCATGTAGCCGACCCCACCTAGTGGGATAAGGCTTTGTTGTTGTTGTTGTATGGTCAGGTTGATCGGCAATCAAAAGCAAAGTTGTTACAAAAAGTGGATCCAACATCTATTTATCACCTTATTTCTTCATATAGATCTTTGAAGTATTAGTAATTTGCTCGTAAGCTTCTTCCATAATGAAGGTGAAGAAGTTCTTGAAGAGGGAATTCAGGAAGTTTCTGCAGTAATCCAGATGGGGAATCTGAATTGTAAAATCTTGTCTGAGTCAGATGCAGCATATGAAGATAATCGCATGAGCCAGCCGGATAGGGGCACCCATCTGCCCCAGGGTGTGAAGATACTCCTGCTGCTTCTTTTGATACAACTTATCTCATTTCAGAAGTGGCTTCTCTTTCCATAGATCGCCCTGAGACTGCAACCCAAGTAGAGATGAAACCACTTCTCTCTACCCTCAGGTATGAATATCTTGGCCCCAATTCCACATTTCCTATAATAATCAACTCGGCTTTGACCCTCAACAAGTAGACCACCTGCTAGGTGTCCTCCAAAAGTATAGAAAAGCCATAAAATATACTATGAGTGATATAACTGGTTTGAGTCCATCACTATGAATCAACATGATACCCTTAGAAGAAAATGCCAAGCCTAATGTAGAGGATCAAAGGATACTAAATCCCAATCTCCAAGAGATGGTGAAAAAGGAAATACTAAAATTGTTAGACTCATGAATAATATTATCCTATTTCGGATAGCCTTGGGTCAATCCTCTTCAGGTGGTACCCAAGAAGGGGGGTTTGACTATAGTGGAAAATGAAAAGGTGAGAGTATCTCTACTCGATACATAAGTGGTAGGAGGATGTGTGTTGAATTTAGGAAATTGAACAAGGCGACCAGGAAAGACCACTTCCCCCTACCCTTCATTCACCAGATGCTTGAGAGATTGATCAAACATAAATACTTTGTTTCTTAGATGGGTTTTCAGGTCTCCTCAAATACCAATTCACCCGGTTGACCAAGAGAAAAACTACCTTCAGCTACCTTTATGGCACATTTGCCTATAGGAAGATGCCCTTTAGGCTTTGTAATGCACCTGCAACTTTTCAAAGATGTTTGACAATAATCTTTTCATATTTCACTGAAATATCATGGAGGTGTTCATGGATGATTTTTTCGTCTATGGTTCCTTCTTTTCTTGTTGTCTAATGAATTTGGAACAAGTGTTGAGCAGGTGCTAAGAAGTTAATCATGTACTCAATTGGGAGAAGTGTCATTTTATGATTCAACAGGGTGTAGTCTTAGGCCATGTTGTATCCAACAAGGAAATTGAGGTGGACCCAACAAAGGTAGAGGTCATTTCACAGCTGCCCCCACCCACAAATGTTAAAGGAATCAGGAGTTTCTTGGGGCATGCTGAATTTTATAGGAGGTTCATAAAACACTCTTCAAAGATAGCCCAACCAGTGACTGAGCTTTTGCAGAATGAGATAGAATTTAAATTTGATGCCTCATGCCTCCAAGCTTTTAACAAGATCAAGGGTGCATTGACCACTTGACTGGTTCATGCCGTTTGAAATTATGTGTGATGCAAGTGACAGTGCAATAGGGGAAGTCCTTGGAAAAAAGAAGAATAAGCAACATCATGTGATATGTTATGCAAGCAAAACACTCGACTCCACACAGCAGAACTATACAATCACCAAGAAGGAATTACTAGCAATTGTGTTTGTAATGGAGAAATTCAAACAATACCTCGTGGGGTCTAAGGTAATAGTGCATACCGATCATATGGCACTAAGACATCTATTTCCTAAGAAGGAGGATAAGACAAGGCTCATAAGATAGTTTGACCTTGAGATTAAAGACAAAAGTGGAACAAAAAATTAGGTGGCAAATCACTTGTCAAGATTACAACATCTACACCCTACCTGTACTAAATTTCCAACAATCATTAAGAAATTTCCAGATGAAATGCTGCTAGTGGTATACACTCAGGAGACGCCATGGATTTGTTGATTTCGCGAATTACTTGGTAGGAGGTGTCTTGCCTCCCAATCTATCCAAGCAGCAAAGAGTTATGTTCTTAACTGATGCAAGGCACTAATGTTGGGACGAACCCTTGTTATTTAAGAAATGTCCAGATGGACTCATGAGGAGGTGTATTCCTATTGAAGAACCAATATCAATCATTGTTGAATGTCATACCCCAGCTTATGATGGACATGGGGACACCTAGAGGATTGCTACAAGAATACTCCAAACAGAATTTTATTGGCCTGCTCTTTGCAAAGATGTCCACCCTTATGTTTCATCTTGTGACAACTACCAGAGGGTAGGATCAATAACAAAGAGACAACAGATGCCCCAATAAAGAATATTAGTATTGGAATTATTTGATGTCTTGGGAGTAGACTTTTTGGGCCCATTCCCTAACTCCAGACAATACAAGTACATATTATTAGTCGTGGATTACATGTCAAAGTGGGTAGAATCCATTCCTACTGCTAGATGTGATGCTCAAACGGTCAAAAAAAATTTCAAACAATTATTTTCCCCAGATTTGGCATGCCAGCGTGGTCATCAGTGATGGGGAAAACACTTCATTGAGAGGTACTTCGAGAATCAGTTTAGGAAGTATGGTATTACTCATTGGGTGGCTACTCCTTACCATCCTGAGGCGTGAGGGCATGTAGAGGTTAGCAATAGACAAATCAAATCCATCATGGAGAAAGGTTTTGGCCAAGTTAAGAAAGGATTGGAGTTCCAAGTTGAACGGAGCTCTTTGGGCGTATAAGACTGCTTTCAAAACCGGTAGACACGCCATTCATATTGGTCTACAGAAAGTGATGCGAAAAATATAACATAGAAAACTTCAGCAAGTATCCTAACCTCCACCAGCTTCCACTCCTCTATGGTCGCCCGCTGACTTACTTCAGCATCCTGGACGCCCCACCTTTGAGTGAAGCTCACCGTCAAGCTCCAACAGTCGTCCGCCACCTCTTGTGGCCGACCGTCCTTGACATGTCCGTCAAGCCTCCTGGTCATCCGCCACCTGTGGCTGACCACTTATCATCCTGGACCGTCTTCATCTGCACTGGTCGTCCGCTGACTTCCTCAGCATCCTGGACACCACTCCTGCCTTGAAGACTCCTGACAAGCCTCCTGGTCGTCCGCCACCTCCTATGGCCGACCGCTTGACACTGCCGTTCCTGTATCTTCAACTGCG
>LTAE01003501.1:21408-37027 GCA_001647135.1 Pontederia paniculata
ATGTTGGGCTATGAAGGGACAACATGAACATAAAGTGAGATTAGCTGAAATGAGAATGTTGAGATGGATGTGTGGTCATACTAGAAAGGATAAGATTAGGAATGACCATATATGTGAACGAGTCGGAGTGGCCCCTATTAGCGAGAAGATGGTAGAGAATCGTTTGAGGTGGTTTGGTCATGTCCAGAGAAGGCCATTAGATGTGCCAGTAAGGAGGGTAGAGCAAACAATCTGGAGTCCGATTAAAAGAGGGAGAGGGAGACCAAAGCGAACACTTGGCGAGCTAATAGAATGGGATCTATTAGCGAATAATATACCTAAAAATTTGGTTACTGATAGAGCGCAATGGCGTCGTATGATCCATGTAGCCGACCCCACCTAGTGGGATAAGGCTTTGTTGTTGTTGTTGAAATGGTGTAAGTTAGAGGCAGTTGTAAATGGGTAGTTATTCTAACTACTCTAAGTGTAGGCTATATATATGTGGGTTTTGACCTTCATCCAGACTTGACTGAAAACTTAATGAAGTATTATTTTTCTCCTTAAACTCTCTTGTGCATTTTATGTTGGTCTTACTCAAAAAATTCAGATCTAACTTCTAAGGCAAATAAAAGTGAAGTTTTGTTGACTTAGCCTCTGAGAAGGAGGAGACTAAGGCCACACATACTTAAAAGTTTAAGTGTGTGACATTTGGTATCAGAGCAGGTTTTCTGATGACAGAGAATGCAGAAAATGTGAGCACAACTTCAATGAATATTGGGACAAGCCCAAGAGATGATAGGGCTACGACAAGGAAGAAAGCAGCGGCTAGACCAACTTTGATATCATTGGAAAGAGACTTGGAGTTTTTGGAATACCAAGTATATTCCATGGGGGAGAAAGTGATGTATCTAGATATTTCAGTTACAATCTTGAAAAACATAGGAGTGACTCTTGATGAAGTGAGATGGACAATTCATTCCTTAGATAGAAAAGTGATTGAATTGGAAGAGTCCTATGGTAAGGGGATGGAATCTCTTGAAACCAATCTCTTGAAGGCAAGGAACGATGTGAGAGAAGAGAGCGGTGATAAACGTCAGAAATTTCCCAAGTATCATGACCCCGACCCTCCTAAGTTTGATGGTAAATGGGAGGCAAAGACAATTGATGGTTTCCTTTGGTCCCTAGAAATGATATTCAAAAATAGCAAAATCAATCAAAGTGTCATAAAATCCAAACGGTCGTGCGTTTCCTATCGGAAGACGCATTGCTTTGGTGGCGTAGAGTCGAAGAAGATAAGTCAATTTCTGTGGTAGAATGGGACGACTTCAAGAGAGTGTTCCGCCAACAATTCTACTCAAGAATGCTTATAAGGTAGCTATGAAGAAACTCACGGAATTGACACAAATGGGTTCCATCTAAGACTATGTGAAACAATTCCACTCGCTAATGTTGAAACTAATGGATTTGAATGAGGAGCAACACCTCTTTCACTTTCAGAATGGCCTTAAGTATTGGGCCACTCAAGAGATTAAGTGCAGCGAGGTAGGCACCCTGGACGCTGCTATTGCCAAGGCAGAAGCCTTGACAAATTTCTCCAAGGATAAGGAGAATCTTGCTAAGAAATCTGATAAAGAGAAGTTCAAGATGGACAAATCCGTAAAGATGGCAAGAAGGAAAAGAAGGATGGCAAATTCAGTGGACAAAAAACCTTCGGGGATTAAGTGCTTTACGTGTGGAGGACCCTATTTCCAACGTGAATCTCCAAAGAAGTTGAGCGCCATGTCTTCAGTCGTCGATCTAAAGGAGACGAAACCGATGGCACAAATGGGGTCTATTATGGCACTTACTGCTGCTGCCACAAGTATGCCGATACGAAAGACAAAACCCTCCACAAAGGGTTAATCCTTGTGGATCTATTAGTGAATGATGTTGCCACGAAAGCATTAGTAGACACTGGGGCGTCTCATAACTTTGTGGCCACCGAAGAAGCCGCTAGGCTTGGAATATCATACACTAAGGAACCTGGGCTGATCAAAACTGTGAACGCCGCTTCACAACCGATCCAAGGAGTTGCACATAGAGTCTCTATGCAGTCGGGTGAATGGAAGGGTTATGCCGACATAACAGTAGTCGACATGGACGACCACAAAGTCGTCCTAGGGATGGAATTCTTGGATACATTTAGGGAAGTCAAGTTAGCAACTGACGCTTTGTTCCTTACATCACAAGAAGGATTGTACAACGTCCCTTTGCTTAGAGCAAGCATCAACAATAAAATGTTGTCGGCAAACCGAAGTAATGTTCTTGGGACACCACATAAAAGCAGGCGAGATTCGCATGGATTCCGCAAAAGTTCGAGCGATCCAAGAGTGGGATCCCCCGTTGAACGTTTCAGAGTTACATTCCTTTCTAGGACTTGTGAACTATTATCGTAGGTTCATCGAGGGCTTCTCTCGATCAACAACGCCTCTCATCGACTTGTTGAAGAAAAATGTTTCGTGGATTTGGGGAGATAAGTGCGAGAAAGCCTTTGAAGATTTGAAGACAGTTATCGTGCAAGAACTTTGCCTACGTCTTCCGGAGTATGGGAAGTCCTTTGAAGTGCATACTGATGCATCAGTCTTTGCCTTGGGTGGGGTCCTAATGCAAGATGGGAATCCGGTAGCCGTCGAGATCGGAAACTTAATGACGTCTAAAGGAACTATGCTGTGCATGCAAGGAAATGACAACAGTTATACATTGTCTTCGAGTTTGGAGACATTATTTACTTGGAAGTAAATTTGTAATAAAAGATAAACAATGTTGCGACATCTTACTTTCAGAATAAAAGGAAGTTAACACCGAAGCAGGCTCGGTGGCATGACTTCTTAGTCGAATTTAATTTTCAGTTACATATAAAACTGGGCGAACGAACGTAGTGGCAGATGCGCTCAATCACAAAGCCCAGCTGACCATGATAACGATAGTGAAGATGGACTTTCACGATCAAATTCGGGAGGACATGGTACAAGACCCAAAAGCGATAGAGATGATGCGACTCGTGAAAGACGACAAGTCTCGACAATTTTGGGAAGAAGAGAGGTTATTGTTTATCGTGGGTAGACGTATCTTCGTGCCCCGATATGAGAACTTACACAGGATGATCATGCGTGATTGCCATGATTCCAAGTGGGCTGGACATCCTGGCATAGCTCGTACCTTTCCTTGATCGAGGATGCTTACTTCTGGCCAAAGATGCGAGAAGACATCGAAGCGTATGTTCGCACTTGTTTAATATGTCAACAAGACAAAGTCGAAAAAAATAAGCAGACTGAGTTGTTGGAGCCTTTACCAATTCCTGAGAGACCATGGCAAATGGTTACCATGGATTTTATCTCAACTTTGCCAAATATAAATATGAGGGATGTGGATCCATCATAGTGGTGGTGGACAAGTTTTCGAAATATGGAACATTCATCCCAACTCCAAGGGAGTGCACGACAGAAGAGACGACCTTGTTGTTTGTAAAACATATTGTGAAGTTTTGGGGAGTCCCTGAAATCCTCGTAAGTGATAAAGATCCCCGATTCATGAAAAATTTTTGGAGAGAGTTGTTCTGTTTACTTGGGATAGACTTAAGGTTTTCCACGGCCTTCCACCCCCAAACGGATGGCCAAACTGAGAGGGTGAATCACATCTTAGAGATTTACCTTAGACATTTTGTTGGCGCCAGTCAGGAAGATTGGGCCAAGTTAATTGATGTTGCCCAGTTTTCCTTTAACATGCAAAGGAATGAGTCAACGCAGAAGAGTCCATTTGAGTTAGTGTCGGGTAGGCAACCGATTACCACGGCTAGAATGGCAGCGCACTATGCTGGGAAGTGCCCTATTGCATTTCCAGTTGCCAAGGAATGACTCGAGAACTTGGAAACATCAAAGGCGATTCTAGATAAGGCAGCCCACAAAATGAAGAAATTTGCAGATCGGAATAGAAGGCATGTTGAGTACCAGATTGGCGACAAGATGCTTGTGATGTTAGGGACAAGACAATTAAAAACGGTTCGCAAAGTGCACAAAGGCCTTGTTCGAAAATACGAAGGTCCTTATAAGATCATTGCTCGAGTTGGCAAGGTAGCTTATCACGTGGATTCGCCACCTAGACTCAAGTTGTACCATGTCTTTCATGTTAGCATGATAAGGCCGTTTTATGAGGATCCTAAAGATCCGAAAAGAGGTGAGCCTTCTAGGCCGCCGATAAATGTAACCAAGACCTATGACAAAGAGGTTCTCGATATCTTGAAGGAGCGCAATAATAGAAGAGCCCTTCCAAACTTCACCGAGTACTTGGTTCGTTGGAAGGACTATCTAGCAGTTGAAGACACTTGGGAATGAGAGCATGATTTATGACAGTTTACAGATGCGATTGCAAAGTTCAAGGCGTTGCCGGGGATGACAACAACTTCGATGGGGGGAGAGTTGTAACGTATTACCTAAATGACCGAGGAAATGTTGCTGTGCGAATGCGAAAACCATAGGACACGAGTTGGCTGCTAGCTGGGATGCACACCAGGTGTTTGACATAATGTCCTATGTAGTTATCTATGTGTTTAGTATTTAATATGATCCAGAATTATGTGTAAGGGGGTTTTTATAGGAATATTGTTTGTGCTGTATTATTTGTGATAGTGTATAAGTGTTTAGAAATTACACTAAGTGAAATGGTAGTTATTCTAACTACTCTAAGTGTAGGCTATATATATGTGGATTCTGACCTTCATCCAGACTTGGCTGAAAACTTAATGAAGTATTCCTTTTCCCCTTAAACTCTCTTGTGCATTTTGTGTTGCTCTTACTCAGAAAATTTGGATCTAACTTCTAAGGCAAATATAAGTGAAGTTTTGTTGGCTCACTTAGCCTTTGAGAAGGAGGAGACTAAGGCCATGCATACTTAAAAGTTTAAGTGTGTGACAGCAGGGATGATGATCACATCCTATCCGTCAGCTACTAAATCCATGGAGCATATGCTATTGGAGAGTGGAATGTGATCATGTGCTTCAGTCTTCCACAATTTAGATTCATTTCGTCAGAATATTTATTTTTTTAACATGATTGTATGAGAAATTGAATCCCACCTGAGAGCCCTCCTCCTGAAGGTCCTCATCTTGGATGTCACCAGAAAATGAATCTCGTTTCTCTCTTTGATGGAAGGAATCATACTAGCGGTTCTTTTTTATCATTCTCTTCTACTGGGCACGCACTATGCGCCTCTTGATTTCTTGCTCGTTCTTCAATAGAAACAAAGTAGGTGTCTCCTCGTCCTACTGACATTGCTTTGGCCATGTTGTTGCCTTCCTCACCCCCTCTCCTTGTTGTTGCCGCAATCACCTACTGTTGTTTCCCCTACTGCTACGGCCCCGTCCTGCTGCTGCCACCCCCTAAGCAAAGACTTTGTCATGATATTAACGAAGCAATACAATTGCAAAACTATTTTATTTATGAGTGGTATAAAGAGCAGCTTCAAAATATCACCGAAAAAAATAAAGAGCAACTTTCATACTGCTTATTTCCTAAACATGTTCGATAACATTTTGGAAAGTGGTGCCGCCGTCAAAGGCTTTCTTTTTGTTTATGTTTGCAATCACCTTTTCATCCTTCATGTTTTTCTCTAATTGTTGCGGCATTAGAGAGAATGATCAAAATTCGTTAGCCTCACTATTTTCAAAATATGAGAACAAAGGATGTGATCCACAAATAAAATCATAACAAAGGAGATGCATATGTTTAAGAATAAAATTGGTTCTTGGATTTTCCAACCCAAGGTTTTGAAGTGTTGTATCTTTGAGCAACCATCTAGCAATAATGAGAGGGTTTCTTCTTCTCACGTGTAGTTTTTCTTCCGTTAATGTAAACTGATGGTTGTGATTGCTCTCCTTTTCACAAGTGCAACATTTCCTGTTTAATGCTTAATGCAATAAATTTAACTTTACATTCAACATGAACAAGCATAAAACATATAGTTGAGCATTATGAACTGGAAACTACTTTTAAGTTTCTCTTTCAAGTTTCATTTAGTGTCCATGCATGAATATCATTCCGGTCCTCGCATGTGTGCTTTCGAGGTCGTTTTCATCCTTGCCAATGACCAATCCATCAAGGATCGAGGCAATGTCGAACCTTTGAAACGTTCCAATAAGGGGATGAAGGGATCTATTCAGGAAAGATGAAAAAGATGGCAGGCGGTGCATGAAAGCGCCAAACCATGTTTGCTTATAGCTTTGCGAAAGAGGCAAAAATCCAAGCAGTAGTAAAGGATGGACAACATCTCAAATTTGAGAGGAGAAGCAAAGCGGGCGGCCAAAGTGTGAAGCAGATTTTGTTCGAGATCGGCCATGACGATGTTCAGATCTATCAAACAAGCACTACCAACTATTGAGAAGTCTGAAAAAAGAGGGAACAACGATCCAATTTCTCATGCTATCATACTAACAGATTATTTCAAACGAAATGAATCTCATCCATGAATACTAATGAATGATCAGGATGTGCTCAACATCCCTGAAGCGGTCCTTAAGAACATTAAACCCATGTAAAAAAATCATTTTTTCATCGAAAGGTGAGGTTTTTTTCAAAGAGGTAAGTAGTTGGAATCCTTCTAATTAATACAGAAAATAAAGATTTTGATAAATTTATGATCAATGTTGGACAAAGCTTATGGCTCAAGATTCGGATAATTGTGCTTAGCTAGTACAACAGATATTAGAAAATTGGGAGCAAAGTAATTCTTGAAAATAAGATTCTCATAAGCCTCTTATGGAGTTCAAACCTTGATCACCTAATTTAAATCAAATTGATCAATTGATTTATGACAACAACCATTGGGCCATAAGATGTGATATTTTAAGCTTATTATTTAGGCTTAAAGATTAGAAGCCCATAAAGCTCAATGCCAATATCTACATCTAGCCCATTTTTCTATACACTTATCAACTTAAAAAATGTTTATTTTGAAAAAAAAGAAGCCTATACATGTCCACTACAAATGCAGAATTAATAATAAATTCCAGCATAGCGCCTAATTTTTTTCATCATAGTCGATCAATTTTAGCCTTTATAATAAAATATTATTAACAATTTTGCTAACTCAACCAACTTATCTCTTATCCATGTTCTTTAAGATGATTAAAATTAAGACATCATAAAATGAAGAACTAACACATTTTATAATAAAATAATATAAATTTTCATAAAGTAACGAACAACAAAAGGGCGGTGCTCCTCAGCTGATGCACCGCCTCGCGGTCGCCAAGGGACGAGGCTCCATCGGGTGAGAGGAGGTGCAACCCATTTTCATTTTTTTATTACTTTATTATATTTTGACATTATTTTAACTTTTGGGACAACTTTTCCTTGTTTATTATGTTTAAATAAATGATGTTAATAAATTAATAAAAATGATTTATAAAGATGTCAAATTATAGAAAGACTGAAGTTGAGAGACTATATTAATGTAGTAATGTATTGATGTATAATTATCTCATTCATCATAATAAAATATACAATGTAAATATTAAATGGCAAGTGAAAAATTTAAGAGTGAATTGATGAAAAAAGTTAAAGAACTAGATGAACATAGTTAAGGACTATATATCAATTAAATTTATTCAAATATAGGAAGAACACTTAAAAAATAAAATTTCTCAAATTAATTTGTTACTGTGAACTTTATGAATTCCTTTATTTATAAATTATTTTCCTATGTTTAACTTCGTGAGCCTCTTGTAATCAAAAGAACCATTGACATGCAAAGTCATGAAAAAAATATGATAACAAATTTATACTAGGCCGGTCCAAACGTAATCGGCTAATCCAATTGATAATCCAAAACAAATCAATTTTGTGTTCTTTTCAAAAGATATTCATCTATTTTTGTATGGATTGTGTATTAAGATAACTCAAGATATATATTTTAATGCTATATATATATTAAAAGCAAATGTTAAAATCAATCATGGTTGACACAAATAATTAGTGAGATCGTGTGCTGAGAGGAGACATGACTATAATGTAACTCCTCTAACTTTTAAATTTAAAAATGCCCTCATAACCAATTTAAATCGAGAATTCAGATTTAATTGACCAAAATCTCAAATTAAACCGCCATATCTTTATTTCCTTCGTTTCTCTCCTCCTCATGATTACCAAGCCGACCCTAATTTCATTAGAAATTGACTCGCTCTTACCTGTATTGAGATAAAATCAATACAGAGGAATCAATCCGAGGAATCAATGCGGTACAACTGGTTCTTTTCTGTACCGCATCCAAGGAGAAGATGAATCAAGGATTGGGGAGCGATAACAGAGGAATGATTGCTATAGATGAACAAGAATAGATTTAGGACGAATGGGACATCGAGCTTATGAACTAATAGATATGTAAATAGGCGGATCCCTCTAGATAGACTTTTCTTAATAGATTAATTGCATATTAGAATTTTATGTCATGAAAGATGATAGTATGAGGGTTTTGGATCTCTGTTACCATCTAGTTGATTTGGTCTCACGAAATTGAAATATTGATTTATAGCATCAATGATGTATGTACACTTACGGACCCTTTTGAATCGGGATTTTCTTGATAACTAATTGCATGCTAGGTTTTATTGATTATATGAATGGTTTTATGAATGAATTAGCAGAATGTTGGCTAGGCCCTAGAATCATTGTTTAAACTCAAGTGGATAAAGATGTGAGGCCCTAGTATTATTTATTTATCTTATATGATTAGATGTATGAGAACTTTTCATAATTCATATGATGAGGTTTTCATTAGTATGATATATGCATGCATAGTCCTGGAAGTCTAATTTCATTAGAAATTGATTTTATCTCAATCCGAGGTTTGTAGAGAAAGTTATGGATGAAATACTAAACATCAGTCTTGCTGTTTCAAAGTTTCGGTCGACCGAAAGTCAATTTAGGTCGATCGAAAATCCTGCCGTAAGTCCTCGAGGTATTCTCACAGAGTTCCGGTCAACTGAAAGTTAGTTTAGGTCGATCGAAAATCTTGCCGAAACCTTTCAAGATGCTATTCAAAGTTTATGTCGACCGAAAGTCAGTTTAGGTCGACCAAAAATCCTACTGTAAGATTCCAAGATATTGTTTCAAAGTTTAGGTCGACCGAAAGTCAGAAACAGTCGACCGAATCTAGTGTTTGCAGATTTTTATTAAGTAAATCCCATTTAATTTTAATGATACATGTTGTGTAGCTTTTCTTTAAATCCTAAGGATTAATATATGGACAAGATAAATGGTCAATCATGTCATTAAAGTAATGATGAGGTCCTCATGCATTGAATGTTTGGGAGCGTCAGTGTTAATGATGATGTGATATTGATAGAATAATTGGTATTCAATTCCTATTGCCTGACTTCTCTCTGCCTTGCAACAAAAGAATTTCTCGAGCATCCTTCTCGGTCGTGGCTTGTGCATCCCCACTGACCTATTGGCGAAACCTCTAAAGACTCATGAGCAATTCAAAGTCACAACAAAGCAACCCTCAAAGTCACCTCAAAATCATTAGTGGGATAAGAATAACTTAATAAGATAACCACTTGGTTAATGATTGCATTGGATTGGATGCTAAGGATGGATGAACAATGAATTATGATGTACTGTATGTATCCTAAGTATTAGGAAGTTGATGCATGTAAAGAAAGAAAAGATAAAGCAAATATGATGAATTAATGATGATTATGTGGAGTAATTGATATTTGGCCGTTGGTCATAGCTTACTCATTATGTATGCGCTATGAGTGATTGATGTTTGACTATATGTCATAGCTCACTCATGATGCAAAAAATTAATGATATGTTAATGAAAGGAAAGTTATGTAAAGAAAGATGATGTATGTAAAGAAAGTATGATATGAGAAAGATGATATATGTAAGAAAGTAAATGAAAGGTATTTATGATGTTTTATAATGACTCTCATGTTTTAATCATTGATGATTAATCATGATGATATCATTTATGTTCATGCTTTTATTCTATCATGTAAAGTACCTTTCTATTGTGCCTTACATATCTGAGCTTCATAGCTCATGGTGGATTTATTTTCCTCCTGCTTTGGATCCTGTACGTCAATGATCTAAGGTGCATGTTGAATGATGGTGCATGCGGCGACAAATGTTCGTGATGATGCTATTTGCACATGAGTGGTGGTTCCATAATATGTTGTCTCATAGTCTAGTTTCCTTTTATCGAGTTATAATAAGATGATAGTTTAATATATTTATGTGAGACAATGGAGATTTATCTTGTGTAAAACTTTCACATTTAATTTTATGGAAAGAGTTGTGATGTCTTAAAGTTTTATTTCTTTTATCTATTCCACATTTTGTTTACTAATCATAGTGTCAACCTTTAACTCAAGATTAAGTATGATGTGTAGTGTCCCCGGGAGAAAATTCTGCCACGTGGTTGGGTGGTCTTTTGGGGGTGTTACAATTAAGGTATCAAAGCCTAAAGTTGGGACTCTCTTGATGTCCCACTGTAGATAAAGTCCCATGTGCAAAGCATCACGAGCAATCTCAGCACCAACCAGAAGTAAGTTTCTTTAAGGCACTAATAATCTTGTTCTGATTGACATGATTTTTTTATAGGTATGTAAGTAGATGGCTCTCATATGTGTAGTTAACCATCATGCTAGAGCCATCCAAAATCAAGAAGAAAAACTCTTATCTCTTTTATAATATTTTGGAGGAATATTATAACTCCTAAATTAAATGTCTCTAAGATAAGGATTGGACCTCAAAGGACTAGGTGATGAATTGATCGCCTAACATGTGATGAAGTTTAACTTGATATCTTGTCCCATTGATTTTGAAAAGGTCATATGAAGGAAGGATTTTATTTGTCGCACACTAAGAATTTTTGTGTGGTTGAAATGACTTAATGGAATGTTAAATTAAGAAAAAATAAGTTAGTGATATCACACAACAAGTAACAAATAACAATCAGAGGCCCATAATAATGGGACCAATATGGCTCAAGGATTGAAAAAGGAGATTCATCATTCCCTCGATGATTAAATAGTTATGAAATATGATCTCTAAATAATTCTCATAGAAACTAGTATTACCTTGATGAAGGACATACTATTGGAATATTGATATGATATCACACCATGCCAATTAATGGTATAACCCGATTCCTAAGGAGATTATTCGGGGACATAATGAGTCAAGAAAATTTTTGGAGGAGCAAAAAATTAGTAATGTGATCCTTGTGGAAAAAAGAATTCATACTGATATTGCAGTTTTGAATGATCAAAATATTGATTGAGAGTTAACTGCTCAATTATAAAACTTAAAATGATTAGATGATTTTACATTTTGAAGATTTCATATGATGGGTTAGAAGAATAGATTTCTAAGGAGTATTAGAATTATTTAGACTGAATTCTTATATAGAAAAAATTATGAACAACAAATATAATGAATAGTAATTGGGGTGATATTTTGAGAAGTTGTCAAGTACAAAATGAAATGATTGGATATCAAGTTGAACTTTGATAGAAGATATTGATGTTGTAATCTTGCTTATTACTATAACAAATGATAATTGAGAAGTATGTAGAACTTTTGATAGATTAAATAGATGGACTTAAATTTCGAAAGATTTACGTGGGTAAAGTTGGAAGAAGTATAACATTAAGAAAGTAGGAATTTGCAAATTTTATGCATGTGAAAGAAATAAAGAAATTCTTAATAGACGATGAACAAATTGATCGAATAATAGAAATTGAAATTTTGAAATAGACTCAAGGGACTTAGTGCTTGATTTGATCAAGAGAAATTTTAGAAACTCATGATGATCGAGTAAGTAAGGGATTTTTCATAAGTGATGTATAAATTGATATTTGAAGGATGTACTCAGTTGACTTAACATGCAATGAGATTAAGGAAGAATTTAATTATTTTCAGTCTGCAAATTGTCCGGATTGACATTAGTATTATATATGGTGGTAGCCAAGTGTCATCTACAACATAATTCTCAACAATGAAGAAAAGGTTAATAGTTATACCTCATAATGTATTTATGATATTTATGTTAATATTTTTTGAATTGACAATGTTAAGTTGCTATCACTTATAATGAATGTGGTCCAAGAATAAAAGGATGAAAATAACATGATCGCATGCTTTGATTAATTGTATTGATGAGACCTATACAAATCATACTAAGATCTTTTCTTGCATAATAATGAATCATTGTATAGATGAAACAATATTGTACAAATGAAGGTGTGCATGTCCCTTGATTAAAGCGACTATCAAATAGTCCATGATTAAAGTCACATGAAGGAACATGAATATAATACATTTTTATCCGCATATGATCGAACATGTAGATCAAGAAGTCTAACTTTTGCAAGATCAAAGATCACCCAAGTTTAGAATAAAAAAGTTATGATTAACTAAGTGATTCAGTATCATGTTTGAGCTAAGCTATGAATCTTGTACATTTACTCTAAAGGGATATAGTGAAAGTAAGTTTCTTACCCATGTATGAAGAATAGTTGATCCTTAAGATCAACTTTCACAATGAGTGCAATTGTACATGACTATTCAAGAATGGACGATCCACTACCACATTGTTCTCCAATTGCATTAACTAGTTAATAAAGGACATATGAAATTTTGACAAATAACTTATTTATGTTAATGTTGATCTTAAGATCTCTTATGAGATAAGACCTCAAATATAATGTGGGATCTAATTGATCATGAGGTTTCTCGAGGTCATAATGACTATTAAGATATTTGTCATTATGCTAAATGTTATTATTGATTTATACATTATTCAAATTGCTCTAGTTGGATCATGATTAAGATGAGTCTGTGTCTTGATCAAACAAATTAGAAAGTATCTCATGCTACCTAAGAATGTGCAAAGATGAATGTGACCACATGTAAATTTGCAATTATTGATTATGATTAGGTGGATTAAATGACATCCAAATACTTGATAAAGATGATTGGGAAATGATTAAGGAAATATATATATCTTCAAATGATGATAAAAGAAGCTTAAGTTAGCTAGCATTATGATGAATATGGATAATCATGAATTATAGGGATTGGTGATAGACACAAGTTCGGTATATCAAGAAAAGTGTTGATGGATGCTATGAAAAAAATGGTAAGAATATTTCTAAGGAGGTTATCTACTACTTGACAACCAAGATGATACATTTATTATGTATAAGAATTCAATGAATAGGACAAAGGGAAACTGCAACAATGATTTTTTTAGAAGCTTAACCTTATTAATGTCTTTGAAGAATAAAAGACTTGAGCAATGTTATATGATTATCAAGTGATCATAAGGACATGACAATGCATAGGTAACCATTGGAAGAATTCTGAAGCTCTAGATGATTTGAATTATTGTTATCATCATAAATTATTAAGGGTGAAATAAGGAAAAACAAAAGGCAAAGACTTTATTGAGTGCCCTATACAAGTTCAAGGAAAGGTATAAATATCAATTTGATTATTGAGAATCACTAAGGTCTAAGAGTATGATTATCAACTGAAGGTTATAACGATCAATAAGGAGTTACTAGTGGGGAATAGAATATAAATGATTTCGTCATGAATCATTGGAGGCAAGGAGATTGATATAAAATGTATACCCAAACATCAGGGGTATAAAGAGAATTATAAATGCAATAGAAGTTATTAGAATGATCAAATGGTGATGGATTATACTAAGAGATAAAAGACAAGATGTGGACATTTTGTTATATCTCCACCTTATATGTCCAAATTCGAAACCGAATTTAATTTTAAGGGGGTTATTATGTAACTCCCCCAACTTTCAAATTCCAAAAATGCCCTTATAACCGATTTAAATTGAGAATTCAGATTTAATTGGCCAGAATATCAAATTAAACCACCATATCTTTATTTCCTTCTTTTCTTTCCTCCTCATGATTACCCCAGCCGGCCCTAATCTTCTCCCATCCAAAGGAGGACTCCTTTTTTTCATTTCAACTGGTTCTTTTCTCTACCACATCCAAGGAGAAGGCGAATCGAGGTTTGGAGAGCAATGCCAGAGGAATGATTGCCATAGATGAACAAGAACGGATTTAGGACGAACGAGACATCGAGCTTATGGGCTAACATGTATGTAAATAGGCAGATCCCTTTAGATAGACTTTTCTTAATAGATTAATTGCATGTTAAGATTTTATGTCATGAAAGATGATAGTATGAGGGTTTTGGATCTCTGTTACCATCTAGTTGATTTGGTCTCACGAGACAAGAATTGAAGTATTAATTTATAGCATCAATGATGTATGTACATAGGCGGATCCTTTTAGATCTTGATTTTCTTGATAACTAATTGCATGCTAAGTTTTATTGATGATATAAATGGTTTTATGAATGAATTAGCAGAATGTTGGCTAGGCCATAGAATAATTGTTTAAACCCAAGTGGATAAAGATGTGATGCCCTAGCATTTTTTATTTATCTTATATGATTAGATGTATGAGAAGTTTTTATAATTCATATGATGAGGTTTTTATTAGTATGATATATGCATGCATAGCCCTCGAAGTCTTCATTAGAAATTGATTTTACCTCAATCCGAGGTTTGTAGAGAAAGTTATGGATGAATATTAAACATCGATCATGCTATTTCAAAGTTTCGGTCGACCGAAAGTCAATTTAGGTCGATCAAAAATCCTACCGTAAGGTTCTAAGATGCTATTCAGAGTTTAGGTCGGTCGAAAGTTAGTTTAGGTTGATCGAAAATCCTGTTGTAAGTCCCAAGGTATTGTCGCAGAGTTTCGATCCATCGAAAGTCAGTTTAGGTCGACCGCAAGTATGTTTAGGTCGACCGAAAATCTTGTCGAAACCTTCCAATATGGTGTTCAGAGTTTAGGTCGATCGAGAAACCTATCGTAAGATTCCAAGTTGTTGTTTCAAAGTTTAGGTCGATCAAAAGTTAGAAACGGTCGACTGAATCTACTATTTGCAAATTTTTATTAAGGAAATCCCTTTTAATTTTAATGATAGTTTTTGTGTAGCTTTTCTTTAAATTCTAAGGATTAATATATGGACAAGATAAATGGTCAATCATCCCACTAAAGTAATGATGAGGCCACCATGCATTGAATGTTCGAGAGCGTGAGTAATTGATATTTGACCGTTGATCATAGCTTACTCTTTATGTATGTGCTTATAGTGATTGATATTTGATTATATGTCATAACTCACTCATGATGCAAGAAAGTAATGATATATTAATGAAAGAAAAGTTATGTAAAGAAAGATGATGTATGTAAAGAAAGTATTATATGAGAAAGATGATATATGCAAGAAAGTAAAATAAAAGTATTTATGATATTTTATGATGACCCTCATGTTCTAATCATTGATGATTAATCATGATAATATCGTTTATGTTCATACTTTTATTCTATCATGAAAAGTACTTTTCTATTGTGCCTTACATATCTGAGCTTCGTAGCTCATCGTGGATTTATTTTTTCCCTTGCTTTTGATCCTGCATGTCAGTGATCTAAGGTGCATGTTGACTGATGGTGCATGCAACGACAAATGTTCGTGATGATGTTATTTGCACATGA
>LTAE01003502.1:4117-29496 GCA_001647135.1 Pontederia paniculata
ATTATTATTATTATTATTATTATTATTATTATTATTATTATTATTATTATTATATTTGTGATCAGTTTTGTCATCCCTGCCTAGGGATGGCATAATTCTCCAAAATTCGGAGATTTCCATGGGGAATCTTCAATCGAAGCCCCGACTTCGAAGAATTTCTTCCTCATAGGGACGTGGATAGGGGGCATAGAGCCCTCGCACTTTGATTCGGACATCAGGACGAAGAATATTGCTACTGCACTGCTGGTTCCTGATCCTCACACATGTAGGATCAGTTGGCACCAAGAGGGGGGAGGTGAATTGGTGTAATAAAAAACTTTAAATTGATTTCTTAATGAACTTGCGAAAGCTAAAACCGATTTAACAAACTCAAAGATAATACTCAATAAATACAAACAATCAAAGTAATAAGCAACTAACTAAAGAAGAGTAAATAGTAGATAATGCAAATGCAAGAAGTTGTTAACAAGGTTTGGCCACTGCCTATTTCTTTGTTTCGATTTCTTAACCTTGAAACCACTAGAGATCCACTAATATTTCTTCTCTCGAAAATTGGTCAAGGAAACTCTTTATACCGATATATTTTCTTTGCTCAAGAGGTAAGACAAACCTCTTCTCAAATGAGTACTTCCCCAACTTTTCTCTAGCCCGAGATATAAGATGGAAACCTCCCTTATAGATGAGCTAAGAAGTAAGACGAACCTCTTCTCAAATGAGCACTCCCCCAATTTTTCTCTAACTTGAGAGGTAAGATAAAAACATCTCTTACAAAGGATCTCACCCTCAACTAGAATACTCTTGATATCTCTTTTACAATTTATGCTCACAAGTAAAGAAGAAAAAAGATTTGCAAATGTAAGCACAAAAATCTTCAAAATTAATCTACAAATGCAACTTGGTGTTTCACTATAAGCCTCCTCTCATTCGAGCTCTTTAAAAGTTCTTTTACGAATATCTTATACCAATATGACCATTGCTTTCTTCTTAACAAAAAAAAAATAGCCCTTATAACTTTTTTTCAAATATATCTCTTCACTATTTTGGACATAACTCTTCGCACAGATGTCCAAATGAGTCCATTTATTGATTCTATGGAAAGATAACAAGATTATCTATAACTTTTATATTCATGCCTCGGTCCTAATGGAAACATGGTAAAAAATATTGTTGAACTTTGAACAACTTGCTCACAGGCCGAGGTCGGACCAACCTTATGGAAGAATTTATTGTTGGTGTTGTCAGACCAATGTCGATCGACCGATCTTGTACAAGGTCAGATTGACTCTCGCTCTGACCATTTTTAGTTTCGATCGATCTTTACTAGGTCCAAACGACCTTGGAGTTGTGTACATCCGACTTTGCTACTAATCACTTATGACCTTCTTGGGTTCAACCGATCTTCTGAGTTGGTCCATCCGACCTTCAAAACTTTTTAAATTATGATACATCGAATCGTTAGAAGTTTTCGATTGTCATTCCACATATCTTTTCATCACTTAAATAATTCATTAGTAAAGACAATCTAATCCAAAGCAAAAGGTAGGACGATTAGTATGACATTTAACACATTGAACTATTTTTTCTAAATTGATCTTTTTTAAATAATTCTAATAACTCGAGACTTGTGTCATTATAATGATATTAGACACAAAATCTATGTTCCAAATAAAGTTAATTATAGTATTTATAAGTATTTAGATGCATATGTATATATTTGTAAATAATTATATTTTTATAAATATTTATTTATAATTATTCGCTTATTTATATATATATATATATATATATATATATATATATATATATGAACTTCGAAGAATTGGGTTCTCCGAATAATGGGACGAAGAATTTAATTTTCGATCCCGAAAATTTGAGACGGAGATAAAGACAAAATTGAATCATCCAAATTGAGTCAGGGCGGGAGAATATATTCTTCGCCTCTACGCATAGAGTCGGTGCCAATCCTATCCCTGCTGGCTATATGACCAATGAAATCCACAAATGCTCCTGCCTCGGCTACACTGATGTCGAGTCAAACTAATATAGATCAAATTTTGTGTCCAAGTAGAAGAAGCCGAAGATATGCAAAACCAAACACAACATGCCATTAATATTAAATATTTCTTACAGGATGACCGACTATTCTAAGTCCATAGGCAATTCGGCATATTCTAGAGCTTAAATAGCGAACTTCTAAACATTTTTATCATGGAACATTTTTTTTTCTATCCATCCCAAACCTATTAACTTTTCTTTTCAGGTTAAAAAAATCAATAAACTTTGCATAAAAATATAAAAAAATGTTTGATAAAAATTCTATATTATTATTATTATTATTATTATTATTATTATTATTATTATTATTATTATTATTATTATTTATAAGTAACAAGCTTCACATGCCACTAGTTGTATCAGTAATAAGATATTGGACTGGTCAGTGTACCAACCATGATATAAGGATCGCAGGTTATTGAGGGCGGACAAGCCTACAAGTTTGGGTTGTCTTTCTTTACCTTTTTCCTTTTGGAAAAATGGATTTGCACTGCGTCCATAAAATATATCATTCTGATTATTAATTTTAAATTAATAATTAGATTTAATTTAATTAAAATAAGAGAATAACTAAATTTAATCATTAATTAAAATTAGTGATTAAAATGATATATTTTATGAAGTGCAATATAAAATATTATGCATCCTTATTATCTCTTTTCTTTTATATGGAAACATTAAATTACTGATCAATATATGCTTGTATACGAATGATTTATTTCTAACTTTCCAGCTCTTTTTCTAAAAGATGCCAAATAGTTTATAAGTCATCTTATCCTCGAATATTATAAAGAGAAAATTGATATGAGAGAAAAGAGCCAGTAGGAATCAATAAAATCAAAGGAAAAAAAGGTTTACGAATAAAAAAAAGTGAAAGACTACACTTTCCCACTTATCATTAAAACGTAATAATTTAACTGATAATATATGGATATACCTCAAATTAAAATTTAAAAGTGTTACTTTTTCTTTAATCGTACAATTTTCGAATTGGTTTATTCAAATTAATTTCACTTCATAATAGATTAACTAAATAAAAAATGAGCAAAGCTGAAGGCCATTTTAGATAGGTATAATAGTGTCGTGGACGTTCAATTTCTAAATGCCCTAAAGAAAAAAAATAAAGATGTTATAATTAACATAGTATTATTTATTTGTAGGATGTTAGATTTTTGTTTAGTTTTTGTATTCACCCTAAATTTATAAGTAATATGATATTAATCTTATTTTGAAAACATAAAAATGTTTAAATTATTTTTATTTTGATATTATGTCGAATCACAATTATTTTTTAAAATATTTTTATTTACTCGAGAGCGACAAAACACATTCTATTGCCAATAAAGATAATAAATAAGAAAAACATGGATATAAAACGGGCTTTTCCGGTATCATGTTTTGTCCGCTACCGCACCCGGCTGTTACGATTGGATTAAAGCGTGCTCCACTACGACGCCGTCGCGTTGTTATCGCAACCTTGTCTTCTTTCTTTCTTCTTCTCCTCACTCCTTCCTCCGCTCCCAAACCCTAACTTTAGGGTTAAGTTTCCACCCGATCGATCTCCTCATGCCGACTATTTGATCGATTCCTCTCCTCTCCCATGGCGGCCGATCTCTATTATGCTTCCTGGTTGGAGGAATCTGTCGATTTCTTCTTCGCACCTCGTCGATTTCGGTAAAGTCTTTTCGCTCGATCGGACTGGAAAGAGGAGCTCTTCTTTTGGGATTTGTCTTCGTCCTTTTATTGCTAAAGTTGGGGTTTGTAATCCGGAGCTGGGATGGAGCCTCGAGTTGGGAACAAGTTTCGTCTCGGTCGGAAGATTGGGAGTGGCTCATTTGGGGAGATATATTTAGGTTTGCGATTGCTCGTAACCCTCGATCTGCTTCGTTGCTTCCTTTACTTTTTAGTTTTTGTTCCGTTGATGAACAAAAAAAAAGACGATATTTCCTGTAGTGTCTCTGATTATTGCAATGAATTCAGGTACTAATATCCAGACGAACGAAGAGGTTGCGATTAAGCTCGTAAGTTCATATGTTTCAGCAGCATCAGTTTCTTTTTCTTTCATTTGGTGTTATCTGGGTAACATATAATCATATTTGGTGTCTGTCAATAATTAACAAGCCAAATGCTGAAGATAATTTGTGATAATGATGATTGTTGTGCAGGAGGATGCCACTGTGAAAATATCAATGGATCAGTTTTCTTTTAATGCTATAATTAAAAAAAACATAGTTTCTCTAGAATGTCATTTTTTTTCCTATTGAGTACTTTTCATGAGAAAAGAACTGGGTCTAAGACCAAGTACAAATGCAACTAAATAACATAACTTTGGGCTATTGGAAGCCTAGAAAATGCTAAGATAATAGCTCAAGATGTCATTTGTGGGTTATAAGAAAACAAAAGCCCCGTTGATGCACATAAACCTCACTAGGTCATCCAATTAGCATGATAAATTTCTTTCCAATCACCAACCAATCCCATTTTACAAGCTCCTGATGCTTGCCGCTAGCTTCATGCTGCATAGAAAAGACACTGCCTCCTTTTTTCATGTACTGCATAGTGATGGATGAAATAACCTCAAGGACAACTGCCTACATCTCCACATGCCATGCAAGATTTGGACCAAGGAGAGATCCCATCAGCTCCTCCACTATCACAGTCCCCATGCTTTGGATTGTTCGAAGCCACACATCCTACCTCCATCTTGTCCCGTGAAACTAGTTGACCCCAACTTCCTTGTACTGCACCATCCATATCTACGTTGAAACACCCTGATGGGAGAATGAGCTGCCTCATTGGTTATTGACGGACACTGCAACCGTTATTACTACTTGTAAATAAAAGGACAAATGCCATAACTTCAATGTGAAAGTTTCAGTTTAGCATTACTGTACTACTAGGATTCCAAGTTCATTTCTCTAGAAGTTTTAACATTCTTCACATATGTATTCACAGTCTGTAACCAACTCTTACTCATGGTGAAACAAAAATCCTGGATGATTGAGGCCTCAATCGGTCATCCTTTTCCCTCTAAAAAAATACTTTTTTCACGCATAATACTTGGATTTTAGTTGATCAGTATGTTTAACTTGTATCCTCACAACTATTTATAAACCAATTGTTACTACACATGAAGTGATTCAAGTCACTCTTATTCTATAAAGAGACATCTATTTCTTTTGAAAAATTATCTTCTTAGGTCAAGGTGCTGTGATGTTTTTGTATTTCATGTATGAGTGCATTCCTGTAGAGATTTAGTGATGGATTGTTGTTTAAAATATCAAGTGAATAGTACTTGTACTTAAGATTTAACCTGTTGTTATCTCAAAACAAAAGATTTAAAGTGTTATGTCCTCTTTTTCTTCAAGGAAAATGTCAAGACGAAGCATCCCCAATTGCTGTATGAATCAAAACTGTACAGGATTCTGCAAGGAGGAAGTACTGAAACATTTATATTAAGAATGTTTTTACATTTTTTAACAATTTCGGCATAACATTTTGACTATTATTTTTTATCTTATGTTGTTGCTTTGGTAGCTGGAATTCCAAATATAAGATGGTTTGGTGTCGAGGGTGACTACAATGTCTTGGTAATGGATTTGTTGGGACCAAGTCTTGAAGACCTATTCAACTTCTGTAGCAGAAAGCTATCCTTAAAGACCGTGTTGATGCTTGCAGACCAAATGGTATGGTATTGCTGTTTGTTTAATTTACTTCATTACAGAAGTACATAATTCTGTCGCATACTTGATTAATCCAACTGTGAATAATTAATCTCAAGATATCTGCAACTCCCTTATACTGTTTAAATTTCTAACTTTAACTTTCTTCTGACATTTCTGGCTTCCAGTTTTGTTTATTCACATGAAGGTTCTCATTAGTGTCGATTTGCTTTCACGCCTTACCATATTGTTTTCTTGAGCTGCTCTTGTTTCTCTTTTTGCCGGTATCATGTAGATACATACTTCTCAACTTTAAATTTTGTAATTTGATTTTTCACATTCATTTCTTCAAGCATTATGTAACCAGAACAAATGATAATTATTACAAATAACTTATTATCATATGACATGTAATACATACTTTCGTCTTATAAATGAACAATAGTTTGTTGCTTGTGTTTACTGGTCTAAGAAGTAACATATTAGTATAGGTATGTCTGAAGGATTTTTTTTGAAAATGTGCATCAGTCCCATATGATATGAACACTGTATGCCTGTTGAGTTTTCCCTTTGGATGAACATACCAGATATAAATGGATAACACAGTTTTGAATAGGTTTATGCTTAATTGTAAAAGTGTGCACAATTATTCCAAATCAGAGAGCAGCAGAACAGTGGTAGTGACTTTTTTTTTGTCTCCAATTGTGTATCCTTGTTTTTGCTTTCCTTTCCTAACTTCTTGATATGTACCATATATCAGATGAACTTTGGTTCTTATGTGAGGTATGAACAATCTTTTTACTGTTCCTGATCCTTCTTGTTTTTTTTGTTTTTGCTTCAGATCAACCGAGTGGAATTTGTGCATTCTAAGTCCTTTCTACATAGGGACATCAAACCGGATAATTTTCTTATGGGCCTTGGAAGACGAGCTAATCAGGTGAATTATGATTTTATCTTGTTATATTTATCAGTTCTTTTTTTTTCATCGAGTTATCTTATCATGTCTGTCCAGGTTTACATTATTGATTTTGGACTTGCCAAGAAATATAGGGATTCTGCGACACATCAGCACATTCCTTATAGGTGAGGCAAAAGTGATTTTCTCCACGCATGTAACGGAACTGTTGTTTTCATTAAGAAAGTGATAAATGAGCTCTAACTTCCACTCTTCAGAATTTTGAATTGAGTTCTAGTCTTCTATTAGGGCCAATCGTCGTCGTGGATAGATTGGATATTTTATATGCCTTATACACCAAATGCATTATAGGAATTTAATGTTGCAGGGAGAACAAAAACCTGACTGGGACAGCAAGATATGCAAGTGTGAACACCCATCTTGGAATAGGTACTCGTAAGAACTTATTTGTATCTTTCTGATGTCTTCAGTTTTATTGAGGCACTTATATTCTTTGTGCTTGAACTTTCTCCTTTTTTTCATTTGTTAGAGTTTGATCATTAATTTTCTTTTGTTAAGAGCAAAGCAGGAGGGATGATTTGGAATCTCTTGGTTATGTTCTGATGTACTTTTTAAGGGGAAGGTCTGCTGTCTCTCCTTAACTTTCCTAATTTTCCTTCTATCTGTGGGATTTTTACTTGGTAGTTACTGGATCCACTCTTTCTCCAGCCTTCCTTGGCAAGGACTAAAAGCTGGAACCAAGAAACAAAAATATGAAAAAATTAGTGAAAGAAAAGTTGCCACTTCAATTGAGGCAAGTTCTTTTGTTATAATATTATTTTTTTAAGGAAAGTTATACTATTATTTGCGGGTCTTATTTTATTTCTCTTTATGATAACGAAGTTTCTTGTACTCAGGCATTATGCAGGGGATATCCTTCAGAATTTGCATCTTACTTTCATTATTGTCGTTCATTAAGGTTTGATGATAAACCAGATTATGGATATCTGAAGAGATTGTTCCGAGACCTATTTATCCATGAAGGTTACTTTCCTTCTCAGTTCTTATATATGTTAGAAACTCTAAGAATTAGGTTTTCCTAGCTGTTTGATTAATGGAAAAAATGGAGTTGTAGTCTGTTGTTTGATTGGGGTAGTAATTGTGTTTGTTCTCTGCAGGTTTTCAGTTTGATTATGTATTTGACTGGACCATCCTGAAGTATCAACAGTCACAGATTGCTGGTGCTCCTGCACGAGCTGTTGTAAGTGAAATTTGGATATTTTCTTATCCAATAAAATTGTATAATTCCTCTAAAAAACAAAATTGTCTAATTGTTTGTCTTCATTAGGGTCCAAGCGCAGGACCTAGCTCTGGCGTGGCTCCTGCTAATGCCAATGATAGGCAATCAGGTTATCTTTTTTTCCTTTACCTTTTCTTCCTTTTCTGTTGGTGATGTTCACATTTGATGATTTTAGCTTTTCTTCCCAAATGAAGTTCTTTTTGGAGTTTTTTTTTTGTATTTTCCCTTTCAATCCATGTTGATTACATCTGACTTATATCTTAGATCCTTTCAAGACAAAAAAACTTGTATACTAGATATAGAATCTCTCTTAAGTGCATCACTTTTTACCTTTTTACTCAAGTAATTGAAAGAATAATACTTAGTATTTAATTCATGTTAGGTGGTGAAGAGCGAAGAACTAGTGGTTGGTCAGGAGATCCTTCTCGTCATGGGCGGGTGCCACCTGCCGTAAATGCAGGCAGCTTGTCAAAACAGAAGAACCCTGTGACAAATGATCCACCTGTTAGCAAAGAGGCCATTGTGAGTACTGTTTTTTTTTTCTATTTTTCCTCTGGGAATACATTCACTGAACATGCATTATTCTCTTTTTCGAATGATTTACCATATGATCCGAAAAAAATGATCATTGTAAACTTCATCAATAGTAATTTGGTGCATGGGCATTGTGGTGCATAATTTAGTTGCACACATTTCATTGTCTGAAATTCCTGACCTTGAAGGCATATATGTAGTTTTCCAGTTCAACTTTTTTGGGTCGACCAAGCGGATCCTCAAGGCGAGCTGTTGTTTCTAGCAGCCGGGATGTGCTGGGTACAGAAGCAGAACTATCTCGTACCCGTATTACAGACGTGAGTCCTGGGACTTTCCATAAATTTTCAGGTCCACAGAGAAGTTCACCAGTTGATTCTGCAGAGGCCATGCACACTTCTGGTAGAATTAGTAAGAATTATGAGTCTGCCATTAAAGGCATTGAGGACCTGAGTTTTGATGATGATGAGAGGAATCATTGAATATCGCTGTTGTATTTATTCTACATTCACCCTGTAAAAATATGTAAACAAGAGAATGTACCCTTCATCATGGTCTTTCCCTCAAGTATATGGATGAGGGATATAGTCGAAGCTGGCTTTGAGATTAGCAGCCGACTCACTACATTCACCAAGGAACTGGGATGAAATAAGATGCCCATTCTGAGGAGCTTTGATGTGCATAACTGAGCCATTGGCGCCTTGTACACTTGTGCGGATTGCTATCATGTCTTCCTTGGTCATTATCATCCTTGTGTGTAGTATTTCTTGGGTTTGCTTGCCAAGTTGCATAGAAATGCTAGTCTACAATCCTGTGCGAATTTTCGGCACATGAAACTCGTTATGTGTATTTGTTTACTTTGGAAAACTTGATGGTTTGTACATCAATGTTCGTGTGTCAGTTGCTTGTGCTTGTCATTGTAATGAATTGATCATTTCTAAAAACAAAGAAAACCCTTGATCATTGGTGTTGATTGAGAATAATGCGTGTGTAGCTGTTGGATCAGGTTGACTTCTTGAATCCGATGGTTCTGTTATTTTTTATCCTCTTTACACATTTTAGTATTTTAAAAAATAAAATATGATGTTGAACTAATTCAATTGCAATCACATGGACGATTATCTCTTGCCAAACGATGAGGAAAAGCTTCCACCATGTTTCTTGGCACTTCCTGGTTGAATGCATCTCAGATAGAGCTTATTACTTGGGGTCCAGTGGCAACTATCCTGTTGAACAGGCTGATTGAGAATTGTATGCTCTGCTCTTTGATCAATTCAGTTTTTTACCGAGTACAACGAGGATGCACTGATATTCAAGGTACACGTTTCAGCAGATGTCGCAATGGGAAGTGGAGTAGATCCAAATTCTTAATGTTTTAGACACAAGTGGATAGCAACCTCAATGAAAGTATGCATAGTTTCAAAATGAAAATAGCTCTACATTTACTACGAAGGCAAAGATACAATTAGGATGATATAAATATTTCTGGGAAGTTTTATTTTTCACCCTCCATGCTAAAATGGTTACCTTCCGCAGACAGATTAAGCAAATTTCCACTGAAACAAAGATCCATTATTGTGATGACAGTTCTTCTCCATGACTTCTTTCTTTCCTATGGCATTGGCATCATCTATTTGATGATTTGGAAGGCACAGAAGAATCTGAACATGTGATGCTCCTGGGAACACCAGTCGAGATGGTCATCCTTCCGCAATGTCTTTGATCTTCAGATATCTGTCGACTCGTCGCACTTTTCTGTTTCCTGCAATCTTTCTGCTTCAGCTTTATGGACTGTGTCAAACTCATGTAGTTAGGCCAACTGCTACAACTGTCCTCAGTGGCCTCGGATGCTACCAAGGTAGTACCAGATAACGGAGTTGATATACAGATGGAAGATGATAAAGGGGAAGTCTCATCAAAACGGACTTCAGACGACGATGCCGATTGAGCACTGCAGTTTACTGCTTTTCTGGAGGCAACACCATTCTTCTTCACATCTATTGAATCTGAAACACAATGCTTTGAACATTTCCCGCAGATATCTCGATCTCGTTTCGTATAACAAGATTCTGAAAATTTTGCCTGACTCTGTTCCATCAGCCTATTTTCCCATGGCTTAGCCGCCATCCAACGTTCCAGCCAGCTCCATTCTGAGTTGCTCTTATCCAATTCCAGACTTTTGAGAGATAATACTGATTGCTTAGAACCCTGAGAGCCTGACCTCCAATGCTGAAAGTAGAGTGAAGAAAGCACATTTTTTAGTAGATTTTAACAGAATGGCCATGATTGACATTCACTAGATACATCTAACTAAAAAGTTTGGCATATCAAATCTACCTGTTTAGAAATGCTGTAGGCAATGGCACGTTCACGCTTCATAACAGCCTCTTTCCGCAATTGTAACTTGGATTTGATCTGATCTAATGTGCCTGGATTGTCACACCATCCATCCTGAAACCATAAGATGTCAAATTGAATTTTTATGATCAGGTTCAGTAAAAGAAACACAAAAAAAACATGTTAATATTCAAATTATATCTGATGGAATTTTTCTGAACCTTTCTTGAATCCCAAAAGTAGTTCCGGAAAATGCAATTGAATTCACAAGCAAAACTAATCAAACAGAGATGAGCAAGTCGATAAATTTTAACCTCTGCATCCTTCAAAGGGTCCACTTGATTCCGCCGATCTGTGATCATCTGCTGCACAGCCTGCCCTTCAGTTGACATTCGCACCTGACGAGCCCGAACTCGTGCTTGCACTCGTACAAGCGCCTGCATGCACTTAAATGTCACTGCCGCCTGCTTTCTCACCTGGTAACCCCTCACCAGAGCTTGTATTCTTACTATCCCTTTCAAGGCTTTTAAGGCTCTTCTGGCCTAAACAGCCTCACACAGTGAGATGTTAGAGCATAACAAGACAGTAACAAAAGTGATATCTTTATAAAGAGCAAAGTGGTAGACTAAAATCAAGTTTGGTTAGCCCCGGATTCGATTTTTAAAGCTAATTTGATTGAGTTTATCCTTTTCAAGTAGCCCTGAATACCGGGTTCAGATGGGAAAAAAAGTTGGCAGACTAAAATCTACTACAGGGTGATCTAATGAAAAGATCTAAGAAAAAAAGCTCACGTTTTTTTTATATTTCTGAAGGGTGCAAGCAATGGAGTGAAAAACAATTAGGCAGCAGGCCAGTGTATAAGCATCATTAATTATACCAGGAAGGCACGGAATGCAGTTTGTATCCTAGTGGCCGCCCATTCCTGCTTTACCACCTTGAAATCCTTCGGGAGAGCACGAGCCACCGTCGACACCGCAACGCTAAAAGGATCAGACACTTGTTCGGACGCTGAAGAGGTGTCTGAATCCACAGACGGCGATCTCCTTGGCCTTGGGGAGCTCCTCCACAGCTTCCATTTCCTACTCCTCCCGTTACCACCACCAGCCGTTTCCTTCAACAAGAACATAATCAAGGAAACTGGCCAAGTTAGGGTGCCTTGATGGAAGAAATACGAGTGCTAAGAACCAAGTACAGCACTTCTGCAACATGTGAAGACATGCCTAAATTGTTTTTTTTTTTTACGGAGGAAAGAAGAAAGTTCTGATACCTGGTCTCCTTTTGCCTGCCTCCTGCACCCAATGAGGGAATTTATCCACTTCCCAGAACCGCCCATTACTTGCAAACTTTATGCTATCTGGAGCTGGAGACAAGATGAATCTACTGATGCAATGGAACACTGAAGAAGAAAAAAAGGCAGGTTTATTTGGCAGTTTGACGGAAAAATGAGAGCTTTCTGCTAAGAATCACTGCTTGTGCTCTTTCGCGATTAGAAGATGAAAAAAAGACATCTTTTGCTCTGTCTCAATAGAAGAGATAAAAAACACAACGCTTGCTGATTGGCGATAGGGAAAGAGGGAGGAGTTTTGGAACTCTGAAACAAATAACACACAGTGAGAGGAAGAGGGAAGGTGTTGGAACTTGGAAGTAGGGATAGAGAAATGGGGGCGTGTGCATTACACTGTGCACCACTGTGAACTGTGCAGCTGTTCCAGCTTTGAATTCAAAAGAGAGCGTCTCAAGTGAAAGCGTTAGTGTTTGTTTTGGGGTTCAGCAGCACAAGGGACAGACGGATTCATCGCCCAGCGACTCGAATCCCGCGCTCTCGGCTTCTTTCTTGCTTTCTCGGTCCATGTGACAAGGGCTCTGAACACCCTGCTTTCTATTATTTTTCTCTCACAGGAGAAGAAGACGCTCAAAACGTTTACTGTTTCTGCTGACACTCTTGTTCCTGGATCTCCCTTCTGTGCTCGTGACTGGGATTTTGGTAGTTATTTGGTGCTGTCAGCAATCCTTTTGTAGTATTCCCTCTCCTTGTGTTCTAACTGAGGAGGAGTTGTTGATCTTTGGTTCTTTGTTGTTTCTCCAACTTCTGGAGACAAATCTGCTACAGTTTTTAAGTCTTTTCCTCTTGGGATTATTGAAGGAAAAAGGAATCCTGTGCTTACTCAGTTAAGATGATGACAGAAACTTAGATGTCTGATTTTCCTTTTATAATATTTGATGGACAACTACATATACGTGATTTTGTTTTTTTTTATCAAACTTATGTTCTTGGTTTCTTGAAAATATACTTCAAGAAATTTTTTTTTCTCAAAATGTAAAGAGAAATATTGCTTGCTTACATTGGTCAACATGCACAAGATGCATTTACATCTATTCAGAACAACGGTGTCAATTTGAACTAAACGAATCTCTTAGCACAAATCTAAAGAATAGAACAGTATTTTCTCAACAAGTCATTGAACAGAAAACAGAACTTACAGAAGAATTAAAAATAGATGATTCTCTAGGGAGCCCTATACTCGTCGAGCCATTTTTTTTTTTCCTGTCAGTAGTTTCCACTTCGTGTTAGCCTGATGATCATAACTGAGCTTCTACACAAGATGGCACAAAGAATGCCATCATATCAACGTCTGAACTGCTTGGGGAGAGTAAGGGAGACAGCAGTGGGCGTAGGGATGCCCATGTATTGAAGCCTTGGAGAAATCCTGACTTTGGGGCTTGGCCGAGGGGATGGAATGGGGAACCTGCCACCCATTGGCGAAGGCACAATCCGAGGTGAGAGGTTAACTTGCTCAAGAGCCTTGTTCTGGAGGTCGGCCGGGTAATCCCGGACGCACCCTATACGAGGACCAGTGCCGGAAGTCCATTTGCATGATACACGCCTGCTGAATTCCAAAGGTACTTTAACCTCTGATGGCTCATCAGTTTCCTTCTTCAATGAGGTGTAGTCATCATCATCAACAGAGCATTTCTGCCAATCCACAAGGTCATATATTGTGATAAACCATGTTCAACCAAGGTTAAGAAACCTTATATAACTGAAACCATATTTATGCTGACAATCTGATAATGGGAACTAGAGTGCAGTGGAAGTTTGTAGTTTGACTGTTATGTGCATATCTTTTAAGTCATTTTGGAATGCCAAAGGCGGCATAAGATGAAATCTTTTATGAACTCAATTAAACTTGACAAGTTTCGCTGTGTGTTATACATGGCAGATATGAATCATGTGAGTGGTGTATCAAAATTCAAATGAAGCTAAAAGAGATTTACCTTGACAGTGCTGAGATCCACATTATTGTCCTGAAGAAAGCTAACGAACTCCTTGAAGTGATAGTCAGTTGGAAGGTAATGACCACTGTATGGCCATATAGCCTGAAAGTTGGCAATAATTAGGGGTCAGTTCTTTTATATAGGCCACATTCTATACAAATTTAGACAGACAAAACTAGTAATGATTGATGACTATGCACCTGAAGTACCCCTTCTTTGGCTACCAATCTTCCTGCAGCTGTGGTAGCAGCCCCAGATAAAAAACTCGAGTGTTGGAACTTGCCTTTCTTCTTCTGTTCAGAGGACAAAACATGTGATGAGATACCAAAAACCTGAAGGATGTTTTGCACTAGAACACTTGAAAATTGAGGCATTCATCTGCCATCTTTGTGTCTTTTGTATGATAAAGAAAATATATCTTGTAACTGTTTCAAAATTTCAATAGCTTAATATACTATTACACTGTTACAAAGTTTTACCTGTCCGACATACAGCGATCGTGATGTGCTGAGAACAAATATCCATTTAGAGCCTTCAGAAGTATTCACGGGTTGTTCACTTTGTCTGTACACAAGCTTCCCATTCTCTACAATGACTTCATATGTTTCTCTCTCTTTCTGCAAGAACAGAAGAAACATCAGATATCCAATTTGGTGCATCTGAAGCATATCGCTTAATCTATGTTAATCCAGATAAATTGAGACAAAAAGTAAGTTATCATTGATGCTTACTGGTCCCAGATATGTGATGCACTGGCTATTAAGTTTACTTCTTGGACACTTTTCATGATTCATTTCTCTTCCATCTCCCACATCCAACCTTCACAATCACCAAAAATCAACTTAGATTAATATGTCTCCATTAACAAAGGTGATTAACAGAATATAATCTGGTGATATTTACCATAAGAAGAATGGTTGAGTGCTCTGAGTTTCGAACCAGATATCATAATATAAATGCAAATTGTGTCCATAACGATGTCTTGGATCAATCTGCGCAAAAGAATATAAAAAGAAATGCCATCATCAGGGAATTCATTTATCAGTTGTATATACTAGATGTAATTCTGTGAACACTACACTTGAGTCATAAATTTCTGAACAACGAATAAAAACATCTATATCTTTGCTTATTCATAGTTTGAAACAAAGAGGGAGGACTTACAGCTTCTAGCCAATGCTGCAGTGCTAACTTCTGAGCCCTTTCATCTTTTAATAACCCCTTTCCCACCTGAAAGTTATGCACATATATGTAAAATTGATTGAAATACTGACGATTATATAGCCTGAAACATCAACTGATATTACCTTGGCAGCTCTTGTTCGTGCCCTCGACCAACGGGAAGCAGCTGTCTCTTGCTTGTCAAGATTGAAAAACGACACAGAACTTAGCTCAAGAGATGCAGAATCCAATGCTTTCCACCTTCAGCATAAGAGAAGCTTTCAATTAGCTACACAACTAAATTCACTTAGTACACAGTGATCTAGGTAGCAAAGCTTGGGCACACACACCATAGTTCCTCAACAACCACTGCGCAATCTGCAAGATTTCTCCTGGTTCGGTAACTCTTGTACACCTTTTGAAGCTTAGTGGCTGCTTCATTAAGCTCACTTAAGGGCCGAGGTGAAGAATAGTAATCAGGAATGTTCTCTGGAAGCTTCGACTCAGGCAAAGCCACACCAGGACAAGTTTCCTCTGGTCTACCATCCTCAACAGTTTGATTCTTGATCGAATCAGTTTCCTCCATCTTGTTCACTTCTGGTTCCCAGTTCTTGAAGCTCTTTTCCATGACGGCGCAGGCCATCTTGTCAGGTGAGTTTCTTTCGAATCCAAGAGCTGACAAGACCACCTTGGCACCTACCTTCCTCACAATTGGTAAATGATCTTAGTGTAGAGCAACTTTTGATTTCTGCCAACTGCCAAGCAAAAACATTTTTTTCCTCTTAAATCAAAGGAATAATACAAACAAGTGATAGTAGAAGAGGTACTATAATCTCATAGACAAGCATCTAAAATGATGTGGTATCAAACACTTTGGAAATATTTAAATTACAACTCACAAGAAAGTGAACGAACTTCAAAGAGAAATTTGCTGCTTAATTCCATAAAACATTAGATTACTCAACAGAACTAAAGAAGAAACCTCATTGAAGCACAATGATCATGAAATACAAGACCAAATCAATTCAACACCAGAACTAACATGAAACCTGAACAGATAATGTTCCCGGTGCAGGTCAACTTAATCACATAGCCAATCCATGTACCTTGTTCTGTAAGGTCAACGACCAAATAATCTTCTAAAAGAAAGGACTCTGTAAATAGCTTGAGGAGTGTTTGGCAAGGGACAGTCCAATTAAAGAGGAAAACGATTAACTGCAGATCCTGGTGAACAATCAATTCAAAGAGAGAAAGAAACTAGAACACTAGAACACTTTCACAAGAATCTACGATGAACATCCAGATCAGAATTCCTTTTACAGGACTTTGAAGTGGTTCAAGGTCTCCAAATTCCAGAGAAACGAAAAGGAAAAAAAGGATCAAGAACAAAAGTTGCAAAACTCACAATACCTGATAATGAAATCAGAAGATAAGGTGATCCAGCAGCTGCCCGTAATGGCTAAGACGCGCGACGCTGCAATCAGTGAAACTAACACTGCATGTCCACTCATATGATTTATAAGCTCGTAGAGTCAGCACTGTCGAGCCCTCAATCAATCGCCAACACATCGCCGAGGGGGTCCATGGAGATGATACTGATACTGATACTGATACTGTGGGTGGTGCTAAAACTAAAAGTTGGATTTTTTACCTTTGGAAGACAAAATTGGACCGGTGATTTGTTCGCAGGCTCGGGGATCGGAAGCAGAGTACGCACGTCGCGAGATCTAGATAAGCTATTAAGCTTCCTGGAAGGATCATGCCAGTGGCACTTTGCGAGTGGCTTTGGGCGCAGACTTTGGCGAGAGACTCCACGACGACCGTCAAAATACTGCCATGACCAAGAAAAAATAAATAAATAAATATATATATATATATATATATATATATTTTGTGGTGGTGGATTTGGGGACGTACCAAAGAGTAGGACGACTTGGATGTCAATCTAGTAACAATATAATGTACATAATATCTTATTAAATATAATATAATAATATAGATATCAACATATGGAGCAAGTGACGTACACTAGGATGTAGAGGAAGAGGAGAAACTTCGCCCTCCACTCTTTTTCATTTTTGTTTTTTGTATATATTAAAAAGACTTTGCCCCCTAAATTAAATTTTAAATCATGAAATGAAGAATTTTTTTATTATACATTTACTACTAAGCATCTTATGACATCATGCTCTTCCAAAATAAATAAATAACTTCATGAATAAATAAAAATAGTAAATGTACCTCTTCAAATTTTTTAGATTTTAGAAAAAAAATTATAAAAAAATTCTGATCCTAAAACTAAAAACATGATGAAAATAAAATATTTTTTTAGAAAATTTGTGAATGTACTAATAAAAATTATAAAATATAGGAACTTCATCTTCAAACCTCCGAAAATCATTTTTCATACTCGGTCTATCTGAATTTAATTATGTTGTGACTCTATCCTTGATAAGATATCTTTTTTTTAAATTTAATGCTCTCACAAGTACATTCCACCATGTGACAGAATGTACTTTCGTAAATGTTATGATATTATACGTATCCTTAATTTTTAGGTTAACTACCTAGTCGGTCAACAAAATGAAGAATAAATAAAACTTTTTTAAAACTCTTTTCCTAAATAAAAATAGTGCAAAAAAAATAAAGCATGTCTCAACATCGTCAGACAAAAATATAATTCAATATAAAAGACTAAAAGAGACTCCTAGACATAGGATCATTGACTCATGTGTTATCATCATTCATCATGAACATCGGTCGCCGCATGCACCACTAATCATCATGACATCTTAGATCACTGATTTGCAAAATTCAAAGCAGGGAAGATAATTCTTCCGTAAGCTATAAAGCCCAATATGTACGACACAATAGAAAGTACTTTTCATGATAAAAATAAAAAAAATGAGAATAAACTATGACAACATCATAATGTTAATCAAACATCAATTATTCTCATATCAACAATCAATCATCATCCTTCTTATTTTTTTTACATACAACATATTTCTTTACTTTCTTTCCATACATCTTCTTTACTTTCTTTGTATGAAGGGTAAATTATGATAAATAGTCAAATATCAATTTATTCATCAGTCATCATTTATCATCTCTACATCATTACATTCATCATTTAGCATTCATCACCATTCATTAGTTTAAGTTCACTCTTTGCATCTCATTCCTAGATCATTCATCATCATTTCCTGAGTCGTCTAATGCAACATTAACCATGCAATATTTAGACTAAGTGATTATCTTGTTTGACTTATCATATTAGTGACTTTTAGGCACCATTTGGTTGCTAGATAAACAGGGGAATAACTTGTTATTCTATCAAAATTTGCCAAACAATAGGAAGAATAAGGTTAAGAAAATTTTTTGAATGCACAATATTCGATGGATGTTTAATTCTGCCGGTGAATTGTCAGTGAGATTATCGAATTCTTCTATTTCATCGGAATACAAATATTCCTTTCAATCGATGAGGGATCTTTTGTCTTTTCACTGTACCTTCTCTCCTCTAATGTTGCCATGTCCTTTCAATCAATGAGGGTTGTTTGGTCTTCTCATTGTATTTAGTATTTATTATATACATTTTGATCCAAACACTATCAAGAATAAGAATTTTCTAATTTATAGAATATCACGGGAGAGTACTATATTCCTAAATAATATAATCATTTATTCCTTCATCCATATTTTTTAACCAAATAACACCTTAGGGTTGCTTTGTGATGGCTTTGAATGACTCATGAATATTTAGAGATCTCGTCAATAGGATAGTTGGAATGTACAAGTCACGACCAGGGAGGATGCTCGAGAATTCTTTCGTTGCAAAGCGAGGAGAAAGTGAGATAACAAGAACTGGATAACCATTATTCTATCAGTTCCCCATTATTAGCAACACTGTCGCACCCAACATTCAATGCATGACAACATCATCATTAATTTAAGTGAAGATTATTGACTCTTATCTTGTCCATATATTAGTTCTTAGTGTTTAGGAAAATGTCTATCATATCTATCATATGGAATTAAAATTATAATAATATAAAAAAATTTGCAAATATCTTTCACGGGCGTGACATTTTCTTTCACAGTCGTGACTCACAAGTTCAAGGTCGTGACCGAGAGGTCATTTCGGGTTCACATGCGTGAAGTCTCATTTCACGGCCGTGATCGAGGAGTCGTCTTCCTTCATCTTGGATTCATGGGCATGAAAACCATCCTCACGGCCATGACCGAGAGGTTGTTTCTCTTATTCTCATGTGCATGGTCGTGAAGTCCATCTTCACGACTTTGTCCGAGGGTCGTACACAAGTTCATGGTTGCAAATTCTTCTTTCAAGTCGTTACCAAGCGGTCACATTCTTCACATTAGGTTCACGGCCATGGCTTTCATCTTCACGTCCATGATCGAGTGCCATCACGAGCGTGAAACCTAATTTCATGATCGTGATGACGCACAAAAAAAGTCGAATGAACAATTTTAGTATTCACATATTTCATCATGTCAAATCAATCATAATACGATTAAGAAAATTATTATTAAACAACGACAACATACTCTAGTCGTCTGGGAGACTAAGCAATCATTGGGATTTTTTTACAATAATCAAATCTTTCTATGGCACGACCTAGCATGCAATTATTTCTCATGAAAATACATTTAGAGGTTCTTCGCCTATCTACATACCTTTTTTATTTGTGTTGTCATTCTCCTCGACGGCCTCCTATGCAGTTTTCATATAAAAGTTTAGGAGAGAAAGTGAGAGAAAGAGGGAGACAACCTTAAAGGAGCGGAATAATCTCCTACCTCTGCAGCTCAGGGAAGAAGAAGAAAAGGGTGAAGAAGAGGAAAAACCTCTAGTGTCTAGGACTCGAGGGAAAATAATAACTATGGGGAGTTTCTCCACCCTAAAGATCTACTTATAGGTCTTTCTTGGATTTTTTTTTTCAAAGTTGAAAGCAAATAAGGTTCTATTTTTTAATCTAACTAAAAGTCTAATTAATAAAATATTATTTATTAATTAATTTTGGCTTTACAAAATCGCGAGTGTTACATTAAAGATTGACAAGTTTATTTCAATTTTTAGCAGAGTATATTTAATGTTTCACTCGTACTAATTTATATTATTTCGAGCATAATTTTATTTTTGGATGGAATGTTTTATTTTTCTCTATTTTTCTTTCTTAATTAACACATTAAACAGTATTCTTTTCCATTTTTATCATTATTACTAATTTTCTCCATTGCTAATTATTTATCACTATAATGATTGTTAATGTGATTTAAATTAAATGTTCTTACTAAATAATCACATGGTGAGTTTATGGTATAAATTTAACTCACCATTCAAATTAATTAATTAAAGGATATTAAATAAATGAATATTTAAAATGTTAGAATAACTGGAATTGTAAAGATTAACTCAAACATGAGATTTTATTTTGATTTAAGTATTTCAAAAGTAAAGGACTACTTACACAAAGGGAAACTAAATAATAAAGCCAAATAAAAAGTAATAATGTTACATAACAAAAATAAGTACGATAGAAAAGATTCGTAGTCTGACATGTTGGAGTGATAGTCGAGTTTATGGAGACAGAAAATGGGGGTTTATCATCTTGTTTATGCTGTCTTATTTGTCACTTTGACAGTTTGATATAATTTTTTCTTATTTTTTTATTTTTTTAATTTTGATATATGAATCGTAATTAAAAAACTTAGCAAAATTATTAAGTAGATTTTCTTTTTTCATACAATTAGTACAAGGGAATAATAATGAGTTAAAATCAAGGTTGTCCGGATCGGATCAGACAACGACCCGAAAAGGTTTTCGGTTCAGGTCGGATCGATCGATCGAGTCGAACGGATAGTAATAAAATAATATAACTTAATATAATATATATAATTAATTTAGTACTTGGCAACGTGACTAAGTAACATTGATAATGTTAATTCAAAAGTTTATTAAGTGTATAACTATAATATAGAAAAGTCGTTGCTCGATCTAACAAGCGCATCAACATCGGACTAGCGGAACAACAACGTGTGCGTGCAATAGCAGCCGCTCATCGTCGCACCTGTGCAGCCGTCTATCGTCATCAGAGAAGAAGAACAACATACGGAGATCAATCGACGGTCCGACCATGAACTTCCGCCTACGAGCTCCGGTCGCTTAAATAATTTCCGAATCGATGATCGACTACTAAATGATCTATGATTATTTTACTATTTACCTTTAATAATTTTTCTATATTTTTAATTTTTTTCTTAGTGAACCGATCGATTTGGCAAAATCGCGATTCAAAACGATTTTGACTGATTCTGACCGGTCCAACCTCTAATCCGATTTTGAGGGCTATGGTCAGTCGTGTTATCGGATTCACCCCCCCTCCAGCTGCACCTTCTAGAAGCTTTATCCGTGCGGAGAGATTGGCTTCACTAATTTATACATTATATATCAATTAAATCGTTAAGTAACATGCTGCCCATGAGAAAAGGTAGCTCTTTTTCCCTTTTAAAAGATACGAAAATTTAAGTAGAAATTTCTCATTTAGATATGCAATTCATAGCAGCATTAAATTAGTTAAATTTAATTGTAAATCATGATCTAATTCACAATTAGTGCACAAGTTGGGTGAAAAAAAATATATACTGACAAAGATTGAAACTAATTTTTTATATAAGGATGATATTCTAATCATGCATAGATGTCATATACTATTTAAGTCAACGTGACCAAGTTTACACTTTTTTTTTCTCTAACGTTTTCTTAATTAAACCGAAGAATGGATTGAAGTACTTGAGTCAATTTAATAAGCTTCAATCAAACTAAATCAAATCTTATTAAACTAATACTATTTCCAATCATTTTAAATGTAGAGCTGTATCGTTATACTAATATTATCTAATGTATAAAGTAATAACATACCAAGAACCAAATATTTATGTACAGACATTTATAAAAAAAATCATTCCAACATGTTGACATTGATAAATTATTATTATTTAATTCAGATGATGACAAATTAATTTATTTTATACTAACTCTCTGCGTCTGTGTTATCTAAGTTATTCAATTCACGTTGGAATAATTATTTAAACGATCACAAACTATATATTAATCAATTAAGAGGTTAATTATTTGTGTACTAGGATTTTCTATCGTATTTTAATATATACCCAATTCGATCATTTGACTTTGTTTGTAGTGAAACAGAATTTGGAAGATATTATGGGATACCCCGGTACAAACATTGTACATGCCATTATAAAAGTTGTTTTATATGCTCAACATTAATATGTTGTGAAACCAGATGTAGACAAACCCGAAAAAAATACATGCATAATTTATTGTAAGGTTGCGTATAAGAATTATTATGTTCGAGTCATTTAATTTATTTATGCTTTATAAGTATCTCAATTATTATAATTATTTTATTAAAATAAAAATATAAAGATTATAATTTTTTTTATATTTTAAATATTTGTGATAGTGGTAGCTCATTATAATATAATATGAGCGTAGAATTCAGAGACTTTATTTTTAAATTTTGACTTATTTTTTATTAATATATATATAGAAATATTAACGAGCATATATAATTAGAGGTATTTAGTATATTCACACTCGTAAAAAATAAGTGAGACTCATATTTTAATTTTTGAATAAATTTTTTTTTATAGGTTCCACGTATTTTTATGTGAGTGTGAATAAATAAATACAATTAGATATCCACTTTAATACATTATATATATATAATTTTTTTTCCAATTTTTTTCTTTGAAATCAATTGGGCGATTCTTTCCTAATAATCTTTGTAAATTACTGATAATCCAAATTTAAATATGAGCCCACAAGATTATCTTATTTACTTATTTTAATTTGTACGCAACTTGGATTGCCTAACAATGCAGATTACGTATGAAGTGGTAATCCATATTACCACACAAACGATAATTTTATTTATATTAGTTTTCATATTCATCCTTTTAAATCTTCCATAAATAAAATATAACACAATAAATAAAGCATCATATAATAATAAGAATAACATAATAATTATAATTATTATTATTATTATTATTATAAATTAATGACCATAATAAATAATATCTAAATAATATTTATCTAATATTATATTATTATAAATTAAAATATAGCACTAATTGTTATTTATAAGTATTGTTAATTAGACTAATATTTTTATAAATTGTTTATTATTAATTATAAAGATGATTTTATTATTATTATTTAATTTTAAGGTTATTAATTACTTAAATATATTAATTTGTGAGTTTATATTTTAAGTTGATAAATTTTATTTCAATAATATAAAAATTTTAACTTAATAATATTTATGAAGGATATTTTGATAAAATGATGTATATTAGTTAATAATCATTTATATAAGTAAATATGATAATCTAAATTATTATTTATATTACTTATATATAGTAAACATGATAATGCATATTATTAATAATTTAATATATAATAATTTTTCACGCCTCCTTAGTTATATCTCCGTCCGTCTCTTGTACTTTTATTGATGTTGATTACGTATCATGCGAAATTTTACATTACCGAACTCAATCATTGAGTATTGCGTGTTTTATATGGCACAAGTACTGTTTCATTTCATTTAATGCCGTCGTCCCATCCCAAATAATTAATGTGACTCCTTAATGTTTCCATCCACAGAAAACAGGTGGATGTAACATCTATGGAAGTCTCGGAAAAAAATGCTAAATATTCTCGAAATTATTCTTTTATGTATAAATTAAACAGGTAATGATAAAATATAATAGATATTAATCCACATCAGAGACATTATTTCTTTCTTCTTCTTTCATATATGCAAAGAATACATACAATAATAATCATAATAAATTAATCTTCCATGTCACTTACCAAGAAGCGGATATTATAACAAAGATTTAATTAAAGTGTATCCTATCGTATATCATATTTTTTTATATCGTTAAATTTAAGATCTGTACTTAATAAGATTAAAAATAAATATTTTTTAAATTTTATATTTTATATTTATTTTTATCAATCATAAATTTTAAATTAAATCTTACAAATAACATGATACATGATGCATCCTAACATACGTCTCCATTAAATTCTTATGTCAAATACATTGAAAAAAAATCACTTAAAACATCATCGGAGGTGATTAATTCGTATGATAGTCAGTCTATTTTTATTTTTATTGAAATAAATAAAACAAAGTTTAGAGTTCTATTTTGTGTGTATGCAATTTTTTTTCTAAAATCTCACTTATTGTTGTCAACCTTATAATTAGAAGTAGCACTAAATTAATTAGAAATAATACTTTTAAACATTAAGATGATAATCCAAAAAAAAACACTTAACAATATAGTCCACGTATTTAATCTCCTCAACCCCCTCTCTAATCAATTCTGTCCGGCGGCTTTCTGATCGGCGGCTAACAGAAAATGTTTCCTTTATTTCTTATCATAATATACAACTCACAGCACAATCACATCATGCGCCCAATTGACGTATGACCACATTTATATCCCCTAAAAATCTTTCTAACTTCTCATAACGATGATGATAAATTATTGAGAAAAAATTAATTATACAATATTAAGAGATTTTTTAAGAGGATGAATATTTTTTTTTCTAAACGACATTTTCGTATCGGACACACTAATGAGCAATAAAAGTCTTTCATAGTTGGATAGATTTTTACTACAAGGATCTTGTGTAGGGATGACACCCGCCCCTGTTCGGGAGATATGTCCCCCGTCCCGATCCCGCCAACCTGCCCCCGCTCCGAATCCCCGTGGCAGGGGAATTAAATTTTCTGCCCCCGTCCTCGCGGATCCGCGAACCTTCACGGGGATCCTCATTCCCCGAAATTTAATAAAAAAATATTTTTTAAAAAAGAAAATATGCAATAAAATCATAAAAAAATATTATTCATACAAATATTATATTATACATATATGTATTTAAATATTATAATTTATATTGATGAATAAATACTTATAAATACTACTTAAATAATATTATATTAATATAATTAATTTTAAAGTATTTTAATAAGTATATATATGTGCGGGGATCGAGGATCCGCGGGGCGGGGGCAATGTTTCCCGCCCCGATCCCTGAGTT
>LTAE01003503.1:0-37024 GCA_001647135.1 Pontederia paniculata
AGAGATGTTGACGATGGTGGTACAAGGTCAAGATCGGTCGGCCAAAGGTTTGGCGGACGACCGAAGGAGCTTTACGATTGGCTTCACTCGAGAGTGGACGTCCGAGAAGATTGGGGTGCAATCAGCGGACGACTATAGATGAGTTGATGTTGGAGGAGGTCAAGATCGGTCGACCGAAGATGAAGCGCGAACGACCGAAGGAGCTTGACCAAAGTCTTCAACCGAAGAGTGAACGTCCGAGAAGATTATGGTGCAATAAGCGAACGACCAGGGACATGTTGAAGAAGTGACCTCTAGTCAAGATTGGTCGACCAAAGGTTTTGGCGGACGACCGAAGGAGCTTGACTGAGGAACAAACGCTTCAGACTTTGAACTGCGAACGTCCGAGGGTGAACGGTGGACGACCAAGGCACCAGACGGCAGTTCAAGTGAAGACTTCACCAGAGCAGCGATCAACCGAGGCAGGAGCAGTGGGCGACCGAGGGATATGTGAAGTGTACTGTACTTGTATTAACGACTAATTTTCTAAGTGACAGATTAGGTCATTTTTGCAGAGTATATATTGTAATCCAAGAGTCTTGGGAAATAACTTTGACAAATTTAGCTAGTGAGTGCTTGAGCGAAAAAGCCTTAGTTCCTGCTTCTGTGATTCGAGTGAAGAATTCAGGATAGAAGGAAGAGTGAGTTCAAAAGTGAACTTGTAAGAGGTTGTCTCCTTGTCCTCTAAGAAAGAAAGAAGAAGTTGCAAGGGAGTCTTTGCCCTTGAAAAAGGAGTTTAATGATCTCCGGAGATCTCGAATTCGAGAAGATCGGAGCGGGGACGTAGGACAGGAGTTCGACCAAACCTCGTCAAAAAATCATTATTTGTTTATATGTTGTATTTTCGTCTCTTGTTTCTTCTTACTGTTCATGTTTGCATTTGTATGCTTCTGCTTATATAACTAATCATTGTAGAAACAGACGAAAAGTTTTATACACCAATTCACCCCCCCTTGGTGCCATCTAGATCCTACAATGATGATCAAGATGATGAAAGATAAGTAATAAATGTAAGGAAGCTAAGAAAAAGAATAATTGATATTTTGATTTTATCATTAGCTTATTCACGTGTTTTTTATTTATCATGTCATGCTTATCTATTGATTGCCTTACATACTGGACTTCAGAGCTCATGGATATTTCTTTTTCCTGTATTGGATCCTGCAGGGTGAGTATTATGCAGTACAGGATGCTGGTGGTGCATGCGACGACTGATGCTCGTGGTGACTGACTTTCACATGTCTAGTTAATCATACTAGTGTCTATTTCTTTAGTCTTTCTATTGAGTTGTTCTACTTAGACTTTTGAAACTATTTATTTGATGTAAAACTTCTAAAAAGTTTTAATTCTTCCACATTTAGTTGACCAAGTCTTCTCAGTCAACCTTTAAGTCAAAATATGTATGATGTCGTAGCACACCAAAAAAAAAACATTCTGTCGCGTGACGGAATGATATTCTCGGGACGTTACACAATTTTATTAACCTACCAATCTCTTTCTTTCTCATCATCCCCTTCATCGTCCTTTCATCAGTTTTTATTCAAAGTCTTAGTTTATTCCCGACAATCATAAAAAAAGATGGAGATGGAGGGAGTAATTACTAGACACGATCCTCTCCAAAATTTTAACTTAAAAAAAAAACATTTGTTCCAGGAAGTAAATGGAACACGCCATATATATAGAATATGAATAATTTTGAATAAATATATTATTGCATAAAAAGTATAATAAATATATGAGAAACACAAACACAATAATTCTCTTGCACAAGAAATTCTTTGAAAAATATTTTCTCCAGGCAATCGCAGAAAAAATATCTTATGCATTACAATAATTTTCTACCCATAAATTAAACCCGACCATGTGACTGTTTTCTAATTTTGATCCATATGGAACATAACTACGAAATTATACCCAACAGGCACAAATTGGGTCGGACTTATCTACCACCAACATCGACTGTCTGATTCCTACATCCAACGGTTCATATTCCTCGATCTCTCCCTAATTTCCAACCCGCGCGAGCGTAGAAGTGGACGAATCGTTCCTCCAAATTCCTCCGCACTCCGTCTCATCGCCCTCCGTCCTCTTTACGCCTGCGGATTCCCCGTTTCTTCTTCGCCGCCGCCGCCGCCGCCGCCGCCCTCTTCCCCTTTCTCTCGTTCCCTCTTTTCCCCATTATCCGTCCGATCTCGAATTCAGGTGTTTACTTTAAAAAAAAATCGTGTTTTCCCTTTTCTTTCGAATTCTTTTTTATCTTTTCTCGCCGTCAGTTGTTTGAAAACTTTTCTTTTATTATTATATGAGTTCAAGTGACTGATTTCAGAGACAATACATTACATGGTGTTAGTTAGATGCTATCGGAATCAAGAAAAATCTCCAGCTGAGCATTGGGTTTGTAAATAATGTTTTTTTTTTCTTTTGGGGTTGTATGAATAAGTATAGTAGTGATGTTGTCATCCGTTTCCCTTCAATGCCAGGACATGTTTTTAGTTTGAAAAGAATTATTCTGCCAATATCTCTCTAACCATTCTTGATACTCTGTTAATCTTAGTTTACTTCTATGATATTGTTGACATTATGATATTTTTTTGTTGTTGTTGTTGTTGTTGTCTGTGCAGATTAGATTGCAGTATAGTGGCAGCCATTAAGCAAATTTGTTTGAATGACCAACATGGATAACTTTCGCCAACAGCCGCTGCCGCCTGGTGTTAATCCAGTGTCACATACACCACCAAATGCCTCTACTCTATACCCTCCTGGTACTGGTCCTCCACAACCCCCCATGTATTCTGGACCTGATGACAACTCCAACAAGCTTTTCCCTGTTAGACCATCTGGTATACTTTTTTCTCCTTCTTAGAATTATATTCCACAGGTTTACTCTAACTACCATGTTCTTCATGCTGTATAACCTGATCAAAGCCCAGATTATCATGTTGAAATCACTGGTTTTTAGCTCTATTCATATTTCAAAGCAGTCTGATTAAATCTTTCAGAATCCAATAAACACATCTGTGATGATGTGGTACATGCAGATGCAGAGCTTGCAACTCAATCAGAACATGACCGTTGTGAACCATCAAATACATCGAATAATGTCGAAGAAATTTCGCAGCCAAGTGCGCATGATGATAACAAAGTCATTGAAACTGCTGCCCAACATGCTGTGTTGCATGAGCAAGTATTATCATCAAGCTTAATGTGATCCATGTTGATATGTCTGCTTTTGTGATATTTAGTCCTTTTGTTTCATGATTATCAGGAAATTCTTATGCAACAAGTGCTACAGAGCCAGAGGTCTGTTCTCCTTTTATTTATTACCTACAAATCTTTTATGCTACCGAGCAAACTGTCTCTTTACCTTTTCTTACTGTTGTAATTCTTGCAGTAGGCAAGGAAGAGCTACTTCTGGACCTATCGATGGTGGCAAAGACATTCTTTCTGGTCGTTATGATCCAAATGCATTGAAAGTATGTGAACTACATACCATGTGTATCATTTTGATTTATCTTAGACCTAATTTTGTCGGGCTATTAATTATTTTTTGTCGTAATAGATGCATTTTACAATTTCTTCCTACTCTCATCCTTGTTCAGGAGCATCTATTGAAGATGGCTTCTCATCATCGGGCTGAAATGGCTAGTAAACATGGAAAATCAAGTCAACAAGAACATGGTTTCATATACTCCATCTGATATTTTCTAATATTTTCAATCCTCTGCAAACATTCAGTTCCTGCATTCTTAACTAACAGCTAATCCTCTTCTAAGTTATGCATGTTATCTTCTCATGATAGTTAGTAGCTAGTTTCTATGTGTCAATTGTGATAATTTAGTTTGCTTAAACACCTACGAATGACTTGATGCTTTTGTAGGCATGCAGAGCACATCTTAGCCCTCCAATGTAAAATCAATGGTGGATTTGATAAATCATCTTTTTTATCTACTTTAAGATCTACCATTGATTTTGTATTTAATGGTTAAGATGTGCTCAACGTACCTACATGCTTTGTAGGTGCATTAAACCCTTTTTAAATACCTAACTATGTAGTCATGCTTGTATTAGGCATTGGGATTAGTCATCCATGTTTATAGAGAAAGAGGAAATACCGGATCAGTCATCTAGATGTACTAGGCATTGACATCTAGACTGGTAGTGAACACCTCTTTCGACTCTTTTGGCATTTAATCAACCCCAGAAAACCTCTGTTGAGCTTGGATCTATCCAGTACTTCAGGCACATCTGATGGCCTTCCACAACTTTTTTTTGAAGGAAAAAAGAATGACAGCCGGTGTGGCGGTGTTCATCCAAGTATATATATGTATGAATGTGTCATTTACAAGTGAACACTCTCCCGAAGAGAGCGGCAAAAGGTGAGAAAAGTGAGGATAAGAAGCCTCCTACCCAAAACCCCACTCCCGAAGGAGAAAAGAAATATGGTGTACAACTGTCTTAACCTGACATCTCTCCCACAAAAAATGGTCCGGTTACGCTGGAGCCAAATAGCCCAGGAACCGGGCAAGAACGTCGCCAGTAGTCGTCTCCACCCCTGCCTCCGGCTCACTGACGCGCGTATAGGCCTCCAAAGATCCTCTGCATCTGCAGGAAATGCAAGCAGTCTACCCGTCTGGCGCCATATCTCCCGTATCCTCGGACAGCTGAAAAACAAGTGTGAGATGTCCTCCACTGCCTCCGTGCATAGAACGCAGGATGTCTCCGCCTGGGGTGCCCATCTCGCTCTGTATGCTCGAGTGAGAAGTCGACCGTGCCGCATAAACCAAGCAAAGATCTTGACTTCGAGGGGTATCTGCAGGCGCCAGATGGATCGGCAGTCAAGCTGAAGCTCTATCGGGATGGTGGCTTCTGGAAGGAAGTGCAAGTAAAGCTTGCGGGCCGAGTAAGGTAGTGGGTCCCAACCCACCCATCCTGCCGTGAGGGGTCCGGCCAGAATGTGGCGATCCTCTGAAGAAGTAGTATAAGCTCTGCTATGCGCTGGTCTGACAGTGCGGATCTAAAACTTGGGGTCCATGCTCCGGAACCCCGATCTCCAGCCTCAAACCATGACTCTGCCATAGACGCTGCCGGGTGTGCCGCCAGTGGCCAAAGCCGTGGGAACGCCGTGTGTAGAGAGCCTCCCGGGAGCCACTCCTGCTGCCAAAAGGAGAAGGCCTCACCCGAGCCGAGTGATGGCCTCATGAGCGAGCGTACACATGGAAGTACTACTGCCACTCCCCTCCAAAAACATGAAGCTCCCCGCGGAAGATAGCTCCTCGAGTCCCACGATAGGTCTCGTCCATAACATGTGGTGAAAACCTCCTGCCATAAGCTGACCTCGGGACCCATGATGCGCCCCGCCCACCGGGCTAAAAGCGCCCAGTTGGCGTAGCGGAGATCTCTAACACCTAGTCCGCCCTGTGATGTAGGTCGACAGATGTTTTGCCATGCTACGAGGTGCACTCTTCTGTCTTGTCCACATCCCTGCCAGAAAAATCTGCTCCTCAAAGAGTCAATCCGACTGATCACTGCTCCAGGCATCCGAAGCACTGACATGTAGTACGTCGGAAGGGCTGACAGAACCGACCGCAGTAGGATCAATCGACCCCCCCTCGATAACAGCCTCGAACTCCAACCCTGTAATCTGTGCTCCAATCTCTCTATCACCGGGGTCCAACCACGCGAGCTGATGTGCCGATCCGAAAGAGGAAGACCCAAATAGGTGATCGGTAAAGTGCCGATCGGTGTACGAAGCTCCTCCGCGCAGCCAACTGTCTCCTCCGCCTCCATGCCGAAGGGGATGAAAGCCGATTTGGCATGATTGATGTGAAGACCCGATGCTGATCCGAAGAGATCTACCAGAATAGCCACCCGCCTAGCCGCGACGGCCGTGCCTTCTATGAAAAATGTCGTATCATCCGCATACTGTAGAATCGGCACTAGATTCCCCGAGAAGCCACTGATGAAACCGGCCCTACAGGCTGCCTGAGTGCACCTAGCAAGAGCATCCACTGCCAATACGAATAGCATGGGGGCCAGTGGACATCCCTGGCGAACCCCTCTCTGCGGCTGCACCCAACCTCCTGACCTCGACCCGTTAACCAGGACCGAGAATGAAGCGGTAGTGATGCACCGTTTCATCCAAGTGATCCAGGTCTCCGGGAATCCACGGACCTGTAGAGCCTGCCAAAGAAAGGACCAAGAGACCGAATCATATGCTTTGGAGAAATCCACCTTCCATAGGAAAGCTGGGCAAGCAGTCCTCCATCGTGCGACTATCTTTGCGGCTATGGTGTAGCTGTCAGTGATGCTGCGGCCCCGGATGAAAGCTGACTGTGCTGGATGGATGAGCTCCGACAACACCTCTCGAAGCCGATTCGCCAATACTCTAGCCACCAAGAGGTAGATGGCATTGGATATGGCAATCGGCCTGAAGTCCTCCACATGCTTTGTGGAGTCCGCTTCGGCAACATGAACAGCAGGAACCGATTGAGGCGCTCAAATCCTCGGTTCCCGCTGGCGAACTCTTGGAGACTGCCAACACATCTCTCCTGACTACTGGCCAGAATTCCCGATAGAAGAAGATCGGGAAGCCGTCTGGGCTTGGGGAAGCATCATTGTTGAGGTCCCGGAAGGCCCGGGCAACCTCAACCTCGTTGAAATCCTGTATCAAAAAAGAAGATTGTGAGTCAGAAATATGGGCGACCTCTCCTGGATCCCACCGCCATGGTCCCGTCGCTGAACGTCGGTAGGTCTCTCTGTAGTAGGAGGCCATGGCTGCACCTATGTTCACGTGCCCGGATATCCTCTGTCCCTGTACCTCAATGTGGTCAATCCTGTTCGCCCTCCTGCGAGAGCTCGCGTACATATGGGCAAAACGGGTGTTGGCATCGCCCTTCCGGAGCCAGGTCTGCCGAGAGCGCTACCTCCACTCAATCTCCACCTTGTCCTCCTCTTGGATGATCACCTGGGCTCGGTGGCGATCGTCCATCTCCTGCTGGGTGAGATGGCGGGAATCCTCCACCCGATCACAGCGGGCTATAGCCTCGAGAGCCTCCTCCCTCCTTCGCTCTCTGGTCTCCCGGACTTCCTGTCTGAATGTCCAAAGGCGAGACCGTAGCCCATCAAGGCGTGCCACTATAGTCCTGGTCGCTATGTCCGCCTCTGGGGTTCTCCCCCATTGCTCCACCACCAACTGATGAATACCCTCCTCCAAAAGCCAGGCTCGATCGAATCGGAAAAGTGATCGCTGGAACTGACCGTCATTGGACCGCCACAGTAGGGGGGTGTGGTTCGAGAACGGTCGGTCAAGCGCCTGCACATCTGCCAGCTAATGTGCCTCGGCTAGCTCCACCGACCCGAGAAACCTGTCAATCCTCTAGCGGGCACTCGGTGCGGCGGTGCTCCTCCATGTAAACCTGCAGTTCGAGGCCGAGAAGTCGACCAACGAGTGCGCATCAATGAAGTCCCTGAACTGCTCAGCCTCGATGTCCCGCCTCTGTCGACCCATCGGTCTGTCATCGATGTCTAGGGTGACATTGAAGTTCCCCCCAACCAACCACCGCGCATGTGGGAGGTGAGTGCGTACCCCGCTGAGCTCCTGCCACATATTATCCCGAAGGGATGCAGAGCAAGGGCCATACACACATGAAACCAAATAAGTGCTGTCGTCGGAGAGTGTACGAAGCTGAGCCGTCACACAAAACCTGTCTATCCATGATGCCTCCAAGGCAAGGAGGTCAGACCGCCAACCAATTATGCATCCACCAGATCTCCCCACCGCCGGAAGAGTCAGAAATCCCAACATATACTGGCCTCCAATTTGAGCCCACGTGCTCAAGCAACATTCGCTCAACTTGGTCTCCTGTAGAAGCACTACATCCGCGTCCCATTTTCTTATGTAGCGTCCAAGGATCCTTCTTCTCACCGGATCCCCTAAACCCCTTACATTCCACGTCAATATCTTCATTCGGATACCACCTCTTCCATCCGGGCCCCTCGCCCGCCGGCCGGTCTGCCCAGCACACGTCGTGCTCTTCGGTGGATATGACAAAACTCCGCTGCTGTCGCCACTGCGGCCATCTCCTCCGGGTCCCTCTCGAGTAGGGAGCCCTGTGGTTCTGATTCCAGTTGGACAGTGGCAGTCTCCGCCACCTGTTGAGTGCTCGGCAGCACAGGCGGTCCCGAACAAGCGGCATGTTGGGGTCTCGGACGCCTTCGCTGGTAACAACATGGGGACGTAGATCGCGGGCTGCTCTGACGCCTAAGGAGTTGTGGAGACGGTGGCGGATGTTCGGTTGGCGGCGGCGGGGCTGGGAATGGAGGCTGTTGTGTGCGATTGGATGAAGTGGGGGAGGCTGGGGTTGTGGTTGGTTCGGCGAAGTGAGGCGTGGGAGAGGGTGGAGCGCTGCCCTGCTGTCTCGCCGCCGACACGTCGAGGTCGAGCGAGGCAGTCGAGCTCCGGTACCCCCTGGTGGTGCCAAGCGCTCGATAGAGGGCTCGACAGAAGTTGGGTTCGGCCTGTGGTGGGTGTGGGTGCGGGTTTGGATGGGTTTGGTTAGTTGTTGTGTCTGGTGCGGTCGCGGTTTGGCTTTGGTGCGGGTGTGGTTCGATGGGTGGAGCTGTTGGGTGGGATTGGGTTTGAGCGGGTGGGTGTCGGGTGCGGTCACTATGTGCTGGTGAGGTTCGGAGAGTAGTGTTGAGTGGGGTTGGGCTCGAGCGACTAGGTGCGGGAGTTGTGACGTCAGCTGCGGTCTCCACCATGCCAGGGTCGACCAGCGAGAGGTCGACACGCGTCGGTGTACCATCTTCATCTTCAACCTCCCGCCGTGTCGGTGATGCTTCTACTGCGGTACTCCGCCTTTGATTCGCCGACACCTGCTGCCCCACCACTTCCGTCCACGACTTTGTCGGCGACTTCGTATGGAGCTTGATGAGAATGTGCGCGTCTCCTGCCAGCAGAGTCACTGCTGCCGGCGGCTTCGCAGACCCCTGCATCTCCACTTCCGCCGAGACTGCCGTCATATCCGGGGAGCCGGCGACAGGGATGGCAATGGCAGTGGGTACCCCGAAGCTTCTGACTACGGCTGCGACCACCTCCGGTCTAATGAGATGGAGAGGGAGGCCCTGCAGTTGTACAGTGAACTTCGTCGACGGTGGAGTAGACAATGTTCCATCCGTCATACGCCATTCCCGCCACTGGACGCTGCTATCGCCGGCGATTCTGGAGGGGGTCGCGAGCAGCATCTCCCGCTGTTGCGCCGACGTCGGCACGAGCAGCCACAGCCTCTCGGATACCCTGCTGAGATGGAATGGGCTCGATGGTCCAATCGCCGCCACGATCGCCGCTCGGAGCTTGGCCAGGTCTGGCGCCGTCCCGGATGTCTCGCCAATCACACATCCCTTTAGAAACTCAACTGAAGCTTGCAGCTCGGCCGACCACTGGATGATCACCGTTCGACATTCATGGCTGGTTTCTGCTTGAGGGTGAGAGGGCGCCATGGCGAAAAGATTTCGGGGAGGCGAAGGTTTACTTGGAGGTTGGCATTCCACACGACGATGTCCCTCACCACCGCACCGCAGACAGCGAGTGGGATTGGTACACCGGCGAGCAACGTGGCCATTCTGCAAGCAATTGTAGCAGCGATCCCTGAGCAGAGATCGAGGGTTCAGGCTCTTCTTGCTAGCATGAGGGTCTGGCGAATACGTGAACCAACCCTCCGCAGTGGCTCGCGATCTGCGGCGCATCCTTGCCAGAGCTGGAACTGATGCGTTCTGAGGTGGCGCCGCCCGGCAGGGATTGCCGGAGGCGGAGTGTGGCGCCGCCGGCAGGGACTGCCGGAGGCTGAGGAGCTAGGTTTAGGCCTTCGCTTGTCTGAGTCCCCTCCCCTTCCAGAAAAAAGTTCACTGTGTATGAATTTCAGGCCTTCCACAACTGTGCCACTGAGAAACCAAAAAAATGATGAGATGTGAGTATGTGACCTCGTCATCAAGCCCATTGAGAGAGACCTTAGATGAGCTCCAGGCTTGACACCCATCTCTACCTGAAAAGCTCAGTGAGAAAGCTATCTCGTTGCACGTACCAAGCCAATATCCAAGTCTGCAAAGGCACATCTACTAAATTATTATCTGTAAATCCACTATCTCCCGAACACACTATCTTCTTGACTGGTTTCTGGTTTCCACAGTAAGTGAGTACAAGTAGTATCATATTACTGAGTAACATGAATGAATATTTTCTAACAAAAATGCATCAACCATACATACACCATTGTTGCCATTTCAGTGAAAGATTCGTACCGTGCAAAAGGAGACTAAATTAAATTATATTAAAATAAAATATTTGAAGTTTAATTTGGCGGTGGTGCAACTGTGGTGGTTGGAGGAGGCAGTATGGGATTTTGGGAAGTAGCCGTAAATAGGAGCTCGATTAGGAGAAAAATTAGGGAATATGTTAGCTTTAATAATCTTAGACATCAGAGGGTAAAATCTTAGGTCTTGCCTATATAGCCTCTGTAGTCCTTCATCCTGATACATTAGCAGTCCCATCTCTGCCACACTGTTTGTGCAAAAAGTCAGTCGAACAAAGAAGATTGATATCCTCAACAATATTATCGCAGAAAACACATGATGTGGATGTCTCATTGGCCCATCTCGATCTATAACACCTTGTAGGTAAGGGCCAACATCTCACTAACCGCTCGAATGTCTCCAGGCGCAGTGAGATGACAGTCAGTCGTCAGTTCAGCATCCTCTAGTTGGTTTTTGATATCTAGAAGTTTATTCACCTCGAGAACAGAAAATTTTCCAGCTGTCCAACTCCATGCATCCTGGCTTGAAAGATCCACTCTTCTACCCTTAAGACACCCCATAAAAATGAGGAGGTCATCTACACGCTGGTCCGATGGAATTACGGCAATTAAGGAGTATGAAAACCAGCAACAGTAGCCTGTCTATCCTGATCTATCACATACATCCTGGGAAACATAACAGAAAGAGGTTCAAGGTTCATTTGACATCCATGGATTCAACCAGAGCCTAAAGCCGTTGCCCGAGCCCAAGGATTCCATGAATAAAAAGTGAATTCTAGGCATTACTGACAATTCCTCTTCGAAATATTATCAAGAAAACACCTCTTTAGAATGAAAAATCCCCTTGAGCTATGAGCTACATTTCCCATGATAGGGAATGGCCATAGCATCCATTAATAATAGAGAAACAGATGTCAGCATAAGGATTCATAATCCGAACGATCCATTTTTTATAGAAGTGCATTATTCATATTTCTAAGTGCTCGAACCGCCAATCCTCCTTCTGTAGGGCGAATTCTAGAAAATGAGTTCTTTTTCACCCAAGCTTTCTTCATAACTATGTTAAACACAGCATTAATCAGCTAGTTTTATGACACATTAATTGTGAAATCTAGCAGCTATAGTGCCATCTCGGAAAATATAAAGCCATATTTTTGAGAAATGGTTAATACATATTTTAATTCACAAGAAGGAAAGAATGGCAAGTACCAGTAGTGACTCTATATGATGAATGTTTGTGGGCTTTTGATATTCATACTAATGTTTTTAAACTCCTTTAAAAATAATGTTTTGTAACCGTTCCACATGAGGACACTGACCTTCTCAGGTAGACAATTGATTTCCGATAGTTCGAGAATGTGTTGCTCTGCTATTGTTGTTGTCATACGCATATTTTTGGAGAATGCACTTGTTTGAGATGTTCTTGTGGGAATATAATCATAAAATTAATTCTGTTTGTTCTCATGTTAGGCCATATGGAAATTGGAAATGGCTATGGTGTGCCAGGTGGGGGTGCCTATTCTACATCGTCAGTCAGTGGCCAAGCAAGTAAGATTGTATCTAGCATATTATATCCCTTGCTAAGAAAATATATCCCATGCAAGCTTGTCAATATCGCTAATCAAATCGTAAAATCCTAAGAGTTTTAAGAGTTTACCTCGTAAATTCCATTTAAATCGTAATAGAATTGTATTTTGAGTAGACTCGGGTAGACTCGCGAAATGATTCGTTAGAATCATTAAAATCAGTTGAAATAGTAGATTTCAAAGTAAAAATCGTAGATTCAATGATTTAGGTCAAAAATTAGGATTTGAAGGGTAATATTTTGAGGGAGAAATAAGTGAGACTACCACTTATATATACGCCCACAATTCTTTCATCTGTAAGAATCTCAATCGCAAATCATGTACATATATATATACAGCTTACATAATTTTAATAATTAATGAGTTTGATTATATTTTCGAACAAGTTAAACCTTTCATATTTTTTTATTCCATATTCTCTTTAGACTTGAGACTATAGAGAATATATCTTTTTTTTGTAAAAAAATATAGTAGTTTTTATATTTTTTGGTCTCTAAATACAAATATTTAAATTCTTTAGGATAATATTTAAAGGTATATAATAATTATTTTATAATAAATTTATTTGGAACATAAACTCTACGAGTTTACAATATGAATTCACGAGGGGAAAAACGAGTTTTACTCAAATCCTCGATATCGACAAGCTTGATCCCATGAAAATTGAAGTCTGAGATCTTGGGCTACTGTTAAGCCCAGAATGAACCTTCTAAATTGTGCTAGCTCTAAAATGGATTGCTTGATTAATTTTCTTCTTCCTGTAGGAGCACATAAAGATGAAAGTCATGATGGTGTTAGCCCTCACATTGAACCAGAGACTAAGGTTCCTCAAAAACAATTACCTGAGTATCTGAAGAAGAGATTAAAAGCAAGGGGGATACTTAAAGATGAGAAAGCTAATGATGTTCCTCTGTCAATAGAGAATGCACGAACTTTTCCTGAGAAGATTATTCTTCTTTTAGCCTTTTGAGTTTTTTCCCAATTAATTCATGATATCATTTTTATTATGTACCAGAAATCAGATGATCAAATCCATCGTGCCAAAACTGTCTTAAGCTTACCTATTGGTTGGGTAAGTCTGCTCCAGATTTTTGACATTCACTTTACTTATACCTTGTTATACATGTGTTAAAAAAAATTCATTTTTCCTTCTATCAAGGAAACATATGGCTTTGTTCTCTCTGCTGTTTCTATATTTATTATGTATTTCATGCCACCAGTTTTCTTTACATTTTGCATGGCTTTGAAAATATTTATTAAAACTTCTAGTATGGAATTGCTCAAATTCATCGAGAAGATAGAGGAGAGGAGCTATAGTGAGAACAAACTTACGCTACATCATTTTAGTATAGCGAATGTAGTTTGATACCAGATGATATAGGCAAAAAAATTGAGGCATAATCTTTTTTTTTTTTGAGATGGAAAAGGATGTCTACCATTTTTGTAAACATCCATCTTTTATTATTGAAAATTTATACAAAACTTATATTGGATAAATGACCATTTATAATTCTAGCAAAATGATTAGCCCACAGTCAACAATTAATCCCCGCCCACAGACGCGCTGAGTTAATTGCATGATACATAATGTTTTCCACATAACATTGCTCTCCCTTGAAAATGCATGTGTTCCTTTGTAACCATATCGCCCATAGGATAACAAGTGGCAATAGCCTCTTACATTTTGGCCCGTAAGTCATGATGGTTAAGTGCCTTCCACCATACTGAAAAGATCTCCAAAAGTTTACCTCTGATGAAATATCTAACCAATGATATCTTGTTGCAGACCAAGTATCTTTTGCAATCTTGCAATTGAAAAAAAAATGGTCTATACCTTCTTTAGCATTACCACATAAGGCGCATGTGGAATCAACATCAGGCAACCATCTCTTTCTATAGCTCTGGTCAAAACTCGGCCCCTATGAACAAGCCATAAGAAAATTTTAATTCTTAAAGGTGTGTTCATCCTCCACAATAGTCACAAATCAGTCCTTAAGTCATTATCCTCCTGGATGACCCCAGAAGACATTGGTAGATATGCCTTCTTTGCCAAAAAATTGCCTACAGACCATCTCCATGAATCGTTTATTTAGCCTTTGGTTTTGCTCCAATTATCCCCAAAAGCTGAAGAAAATCATCAATCCGTTGATCGGATAAAATGGAGGAGAAAGATGGTAATCAGGCACCAGTAGCTACACCGTTAGCCAACCAGCAATCAGCAACACATGCCTTCTGATCATGACGCAGCGGGTTGCAGAAGATGGGCGTAGGCGGGCGATGATGGTGATGAGGTGAGGCGAACGTGGAACAAACAATCCCGGAATCCATCGAGAACCTTGGAATCCACCAACGATGTCGATCTACAAGTCGTCTGCTTCAATTTGATAAGAAAAATAATTACTCTGGAATCCACCAGAGTTCTTCGGAATCCACCGAAGGCATCGTGAATCAACACGATAAAAGAACACGAAGTTCAATTGGAGAGAATATTCATAGTCTGATTTTATTCATATCAAAAGAACTCTTATATAGAGCTTTACAGATAGACTTTGATCCTAACAGAAAGATCTAAAATAACTAACAAATCCTCCTAAGATAATAACAATCCTAACTAATAATATTTTAAACTAATAATATTTGGTGCTACATCAGACTCTCCTTCAAAGAAATTCGTCCTCGAATTTGGATTGATGTGCGGCTAACAACTTGACGAATGCGATATAGAAGGGTTGAACATCTTTTTTTTTCTTTTTTTATGACAAAAGATCAAAGATAACTACAGGTCCGATCAACCTGCCTTGGTACCACTTGACGCAGTGGTTTGCGGAAGATGGGCGTAGGCAGGCGATGATGGTGACGAGGCGAGGCGAACGACGAACAAACAATCCCAGAATCCATCGAGAACCTTGGAATCCACCAACGACGTCGATCTACAAGTTGTCTGCTTCAATTTGATAAGAAAAATAATTACTTGGAATCCATCAGAATTGTTCGGAATCCACCGAAGGCATCGTGAATCCACACGATAAAAGAACACGAAGTTCAATTGGAGAGAATATTCATAGTCTGATTTTATTCATATCAAAAGAACTCTTATATAGAGCTTTACAGATAGACTTTGATCCTAACAGAAAGATCTAAAATAACTAACAAATCCTCCTAAGATAATAACAATCCTAACTAATAATATTTTAAACTAATAATATTTGGTGCTACATCAGACTCTCCTTCAAAGAAATTCGTCCTCGAATTTGGATTGATGTGCGGCTAACAACTTGACGAATGCGATATAGAAGGGTTGAACATCTTTTTTTTTCTTTTTTTATGACAAAAGATCAAAGATAACTACAGGTCCGATCAACCTGCCTTGGTACCACTTGACGCAGTGGTTTGCGGAAGATGGGCGTAGGCAGGCGATGATGGTGACGAGGCGAGGCGAACGACGAACAAACAATCCCAGAATCCATCGAGAACCTTGGAATCCACCAACGACGTCGATCTACAAGTTGTCTGCTTCAATTTGATAAGAAAAATAATTACTTGGAATCCATCAGAATTGTTCGGAATCCACCGAAGGCATCGTGAATCCACACGATAAAAGAACACGAAGTTCAATTGGAGAGAATATTCATAGTCTGATTTTATTCATATCACATAGAACTTTACAGATAGACTTTGACTCTAACAGAAAGATCTAAAATAACTAACAAATCCTCCTAAGATAACAAAAAGGAGAACATGATAATAACAATCCTAACTAATGAAATATTTTAAACTAATAATATTTGGTTCTACTCAGATCAGTTGCTGCAGTATATAACTTCGGAAACATGTTCGCCAGTGGAACCGCGGACGCCCAGGGATCTTCCCAGAAGAGAAAGTTACATCCATCACCAAGGCATAAGGACAAAAATGGCTTGATCTTCGATAGGACATCCATTACCCCTTTCCAAAATGTTGAAGCATCTCTTGGAACTAATAATCTAGAATCCCATTGTAATATTTTCGTGTGGCAGGCAAATATGACTGAGGTCCATAGGTTCTATGCATCACCCGTCACCCGACATGCCCACTTAGTCAAAAGGGCTTCATTTGTTCGACGAAGTTCCCGAACACCTACACCTCCTTCTATAATAGGCCGACAAACATCCTTCCAAGCAACTAGGTGAATTCCTCAAGTGTTGTTCACTGGGTGACTCCAAAGAAACTTACTTCTTAAAGAATCAATTCTCACTTCCACCGATTGAGGCAATGGGTGGACGTACATGAAATAGATAGGAATTGCTGAGAGAACATACTACAATGGTATGAGTCGATCGCCACGTGACAGAATCTTCGAACTCCAACCCTCTAGTCATTGTTCCACCCTTTCAATCACCGGGGACCTATCACGTGATCTGATTTGTTTATCTGTTAGTGGTAACCCCAAGTACTGAATAGGTAATGTACACAACTCAGAACAATCCTGAGACTCTCGACCATCCATCCCAAAGGTTATGAGTGATGATTTGGATCTGTTAATGTGCAATCCAGAAAAATCCGCAAAGATATCAATTAACAGTGAAGTTTTTCTCGCCTCATGTCTGATCCCTCAATAAAAAAAGGTTGTATTACTGTAATAGCAGGATTATGGTGTTCTGAGCAGAGTTCCTAGGAAAACCTAAAATAATCCCAACATTACAAACAAAAAAAGTATAGCGAGCAAGAGCATCAACTGCTATAACATATAGCATTGGGGCAAGTGGGCATCCTTGTCGAACCCCGCGCTGAGGCTGAATCCATCCACCAGTAGGGTTGCCGTTGATAAGAGTTGAGAAAGAAACAATGCAAACGCACCGTTTCATCCAAAAATCCATGTCGCTGGGAAGCCCCTTTTTTGGAGAGAGGTCCATAAGAACTACCAATCAAGTGAATCATAGGCATTGGAGAAATCAACCTTCCATAAGAACCCCTTTTTGGATGCGCAACACCAACACGAAGCTATCAGAGATTGATCGCCCTGTAATGAATGCTGCTTGTACAGGGTGCACCAAAAAATCCAGTACCAGACTCAACCTATTAGCCAGAACACGAGCAATGATGAGGTATATTGCGTTAGATAAAGCAATAGGGCGAAAATCTTCCACCCTTTCAGCAACTTCCTTCTTAGGGAGAACAAAAAGGAAAACTTTATTTAGCCTTTCAAAGCCCGAGTTCTCTGTCTCAAACTCACGTATAGTTGCCATCACGTTAGGCCCAATCAAAGATCAGAATTCTATATAAAAGAACACCGGAAAGCCATCAGAACCCGGAGAGCCTTCACTATTCAAATTTTTTAATACCTTAATAACCTCATCTTCAGAGAAGGGAGATATCAACCCGGTTGCCTGAGCATGAGAGTGTTTTGGTGCATTCCTACCCGTCCATCTCCACTTCCCCGCCGGTTGTCGCCGAGAGAACTGTTTGAAGTAATCAGCAATAGCTTGACCCACAAGTTGTCTATCAGAGACCTCCATCTCATTGATCATTAACCGATCGATACGATTCCTTTGACGCCTGCCACTGTCGTACAAATGAAAGAAACGTGTGTTAAAGTCACCTTCCTTGAGCCACATTTGTCTTGAATGTTGTCTCCAATCCAGCTTTATCTTAGTATCTTCAGCAGCAACCACATCTTGATGCATTTTACGAGTCACTTGTTCCCTTGGTGTAAGCTCTCGGGCGTCTTCCAGCCGGTCCATTGCTGTTATAGCTTCAAGTGAATCCTTCATCTTTTGATCTCTAGCTCAGCTAACCCTTCTCCTGAAATCCTAAAGAAAATCTCGCAACCGGGTCAGCTTATCGCAAAGGTCCATAAGAAAATCTCGCAACCATGTCCTTGTTGCTGAAGAAGAGGCAGAGGTTGGGAAGTTTCTCCATTGATCTTCAACCATTGCACGGAAGTTCTCTTTGAGAAGCCAAGATCTATAAAATTTGAACTATGTGTTTCATGTAGAACCTTCATTGGAATTCTATAGTAATGGCATATGGTCAGAGAAAGGCCGCTCGAGGGCTGACAGTGTAGCTAAATGAAAGGTCTCCATCAGTCCAACAGAGCCGAGAAATCTATCAAGCTTGGATCTCGAAGTCGATGATGCCATACTACGCCAAGTGAACCTGCAATTGGCAATAGGAAAATCCACCAAGCTCCTATCATCAATGAAGTCACGGAATGATTCGGCTCCCCTGCTCCTACCCTCGATATAGTTGGTCTATCTGCTGCATCAAGTGTCACGTTAAAATCGCCTCCCAGCAGCCAGCATGGATCTGGGTGAATATCACGGAGTTATGTGAGTTCCGACCACATATCAGCCCTTCGAGCATGCTCTTGAGGTCCATATATGCAGGAGACCAAAATTTTCATGTCATTTGACCTTGACAGCACCGCCGACGTAGAGAAGGTTTTGGAGTGTACAAATTCCATGGTAAATGAATCAGAATTCCAGCAGATCAAGCAATCCCCAGACCTACCAGCTGATTTCAAAGCATGAAAGTCTGACAATGGACCGCCTCCAATTTGTCCGATCATCTGCTGGCCCATCAAATCCAGCTTTTTTTCCCTGAAGCAAGGCTATGTCCACATTCCATTTGCGGAAATATCTCCCCAATGTTTTTCGCCTCGTATTGTCACCAAGCCCCCGGACATTCCACGTCACAATCTTCATATAGAAACTTGGACGGACGCCATCGCCAGGGGGCTATCATCACTGCTAGATGAAGATGAGATAGACCATCTTCCTCTTCTTTTAGCTTGCATGGCCTCAACAACTTCATCAATGTCCCTTGAGTGTTTGCCTAGGTCAACAGGTGAGGTGGAAACTGTTGTCCCAGCCTCTAGGGTGTGGAGACCATGTATTGAGTCAGTTTCACGCAGTGTCATCTCAATTGTTGCCGAAACATGTTCATCTAGTTGGTCACTTGTGCCTACTACAAGTCGACTTGAGAGATTGACTGGAGTTGAGCCCGAGTTGGACAAGTGGAACCCCATGTTTCTGATAGGTGTCATGACAATAGATGGAGATTTGGACCCACTATCCCACCTATCATTACTGATTTCTTCTGTTGCATCATAATTTCCTCCTTCTTGATAGTTGTTTCCATATTTTCTCCAGGTTGGCAGATCACTACAGATCGTTATGATGGTCTTGAATCCATATTTTGAAAATCACCTTCCTCAGGTCTCTCCAAAAATGAAGGCGAGATAAGGGGAATTTGAATTGCATCACTTGCCCGAACTGACGGCTTGCCTTTCGCCTGCCATGTTAGCTGCCGGTTCGCTAGTGTCGGATGGCTCCTTGCCACCATCGCTGCCCAAGTTTGATGTACCATCTTGATGCGGATCGGATAGATGAAAGCGCTAGTCTGCAGATTAATTATTTTTGGAATAGAGCAGTTCCGATTGATCCACACCTCAACTTTGATCCGAGAGATATCACCAGCATCATAGGTTGGGAAGGAGATGCCAGATATCACAGCGAATGATCCTACAATATCCCACACAACCTCTGTGTACCATAGATGCAAGGGAACACCTTCTAGGTGTATCGCCCGTCAGACTCCCTTGATCCGATAACTTCCCTTGTTCTATCGGAGACCATCGCCTCCAAGAAATAGTGGCACCATTTGGGAGTTTCAGCGGACCTTCAGGGATATTTTGATGGCCAAACATAAGGAAAGATGATGTAGACAGTTGAGAGATTTGCAACATCTTCTGTGTACCAGCGCAAATCCATCATTGCTGTCTTGACTAATTCCGCCTTTGGCATGGGCCCCTCGACCGCACTAACTGCACATTGCTGGAGGTGCTGTAGATTTATATTTATCACCAGAGACCATGGCCCCATGATCAACGAAAATCGTCCTTCCTCAATCTCTCCCTCACCGTGCCTGGGAGTAATTCTTGGCATGTTAACACCCTTCAGCCTCGTTTTTGCAACACCCTTTAGCCTGGTTTCTGCAACTACTGCATGCCGAGCAGAGGAGCACTTTACACGAACATGGCTCCAACCACCACACTCCAAGCATTTGATTGGATCACGACAAACACGTTGAATATGACCATAGTTCCGGCATCTGTAACATTGGATTTGATTTTTCTTCACGTCATTAATGTTGCATCGTCGGTTTCCATATCTCCGATTTTGGACCTTCTGCCATTCACCACCTGCGTCGCCTTTTGTTACATTTTGCACCGTTTGGATTGGGTCTCCAAGCGGTGGCAGTTGGTGGCGCCAGCGTGAGAAAGCCTTACACTGACGATTATTGGTGGCACCAATGGGGGGAGTTCCCCATTGGTGGTTGCCTCAATCATTGGACTCATCTCTCCAATTGTAATTGTTTCATTATGGACATTCAATTTCTTTCCAAAATCCTCCAAAATCAAATCAAAATCTTATATTTGATAAGTTTCATATTTTTTCTTTTGGCCGTAAATAGATTGTGATATTTCAAATATTTATTTAACATTATCAATAGTTATCAGTTGTCATTGTATCTTTAACTTTCTTAGAAGGTGGATATATTCAATGTGGTACCTTTTCATAATTGTCAATGGGAGTCTCTATCCTGGTGGCACCATTATTGGTCATCTATGGGAGACTCCATCCTAATGGTGCCATCTTTGAATGTTGATGTGAAAGTTCATCTTGGGTGCATCATTGTGAAATTGTTTGATGACTTGAGGGAAAAATTAGATGGTTTGTTGTCAATCAGTGGTTGGGTCCTTCAGTCCTTCTGATGGGGTTTGAGTTGCGAAGGACTTGAGAAATCATTGTGGGATGACAAAGGGTGCTTGAGAAATCAATGGTGCCATCTTTGAATGTTGATGGGAAAGTTCATTTTGGGTGCATCATTGTGAAATTGTTTGCTGACTTGAGGGAAAAATTAGATGGTTTGTGGTCAATCAACGGTTAGGTCCTTCTGATGGGGTTTGAGTTGCGAAGGACTTGAAAAATCATTGTGGGATGACAAAGGATCAACATTGTCTCCAATGTTATAGATGTTGTGGTCTGGACATGTGAGGAACTGTAGAGATCCTATTTGGTGTTTGGTGTGCGGTGGCCTTTGACATGATAGGGTGGAATATCCCTCCATCTGCAATCCAGTGGAATTCAAAGACTAATGCTGATTGGAGATCATGGCAAGGGATCATGGCATGGAAATTGTTGCACTCTAGGCTTTAGCAACGAGGATGAACATGAAACTACAACGCAATAACACCATTTATGAGGTAAAGGGGCTTACTGCCACTGGAATAGATTTGATTTGTAGAATGGCGCAGATGCGGCTTGGTAGGACATCTAACGTTCGATTCTTGCATTTATTTGTGACATCTTTCGTCAGACACCACTAGAATGTCTATTACATCACATTGTCTGTCTGAAGATGGTGATGACTTGACTTCCACTGGACCTTCAGCTGTGGCATTTCCAAGATATGCCCTAGCTATTGATCAAGGTACAAATATGTTTAATTGTTTGTTAGGCCTGAAGGATGTCTCAAGGGGGTCTTGACACCTTCATTTGCATTAACTCTCTCATATTTAGTGGGTTGATGAGTGTCACAAGCTATCCCTTCTGCTTGAGTGTCACAAATCTTTCTTTAACATTTTGGATGTGATACTTATGTCTGCCTTTGGGAAGGTTTACTGTCTGGGCGACATGCTGGGGTTGGTTTCTGGTGGCTTTCTGAAGGTTGTGTACTGACTAATGGCATCCTGATTTGGCAGGTTTAGGGGCCTTTTTGAATAAGGCTTTTTGCGGATCTATTGGTGCAATGGTGTTGTCCTGTGTCTTTTACCTGACCAGGGCATTGGCCATTTCTTTTTGTGTTTTCGGAGAGTTGTGATTTGAGTCAAGATGTGCTTGGTTAGATCTGCTTCCTTCGATGTTTTTTTAAAGGTATTTCAAGTTCAGCGATCCACGTCAGAACATGCAGATGTATGGATTTAAATGTTAGAAAGTTGTGTTGGAATTTCTGTTGGCTATCTGGTTTTGCTGCAATGCGTGTCTTTCGACTGAGGTGATATGCAAAGATACTTTAGTTTTCTTAGTTCGATCGTTGATTAGAGAGTGTCAGTGTTGACACTATGATATTTTATTTTTTTTTGAGCAGGAAAAGAATGACTGTCAAATTTTGCAGTAACTGTAGACATTTAAACATTCATTACTTGTAATTTCCATCTGTCATACATGAAGCAGAGTTTCATTAGCAATGATAGTCATTATGTTCTCTTTCAAAATTCCAAAGCTCATGTTGCTATATAATCTATGATTATGAATTGTTTCAGGTTTGTGTCCCTTGATTTGTATTTTGAGTTGCTTGTTTTTTTTAGTTACCTTTATTATGAAAATCTTATGTTATGCCTTTAGATGGAAAAAACAAAGAATTGTGGATCCCATGTAAATATTTGTAACTTCTTAGATTGAAGCAAAAGACCCTCTCAGCGGATCTTCATATTATTACAATGAGAAAACTGGAGAAAGCCAGTGGGAGCATCCTGGTGGAAGTACTAATTGCACACAGACTTTTGTTCAACCACCTTTGCCAGAAGACTGGGAAGAGACGCTTGATGTTTCAACAGGTATTGTAAAATTCAATCTCCAATGTTGAATCATTAAACCTGTTTAGAGAGAAAAATAGTCATATCTTGTAGTAAAATGTCGCGGGTTTTGATTTCCTCATTTGTAACCAAATGAAATATTATTTGTCAAATGCCAAAAGAATATGCTCTAAAGAAATGCCAAAAGAATAAAGTGGAAAACTTGTCTTCATTTATTGTTCTTCCTTGTGAAGGGTTTTTCTGATCAATCTGTAGCAATATAAGGACGTTTTATTGTTGCAGAATTGGTCTCTTGTTTTTTATCATTGGAATACATCATTTCTTGTATGAAAGTTTTCTTTTAGTTTTATAAATTTTGTTGTCTAGTTCTTTCATCTGGTGACTTCATATGGATTTTCTAACTCCCCCTTCCAATTTATCCAAATAGTCCAATGAATATGTATTTCTCTTATCTTTTTCGTATTTACATTATAAATAATGTCTTTTCATGCACTTTTTTAACTGCAATAGGACAGACTTATTATTACAATAGAAAGACATATGCAACACAGTGGGAGAGGCCAACTTCAAACTTCAATGTTAATGCTAGATTTGAATCACATAGCACAAGTGTCCATCAGACTTATTTGAAGAAATGTATGGGTTGTGGTGGATGGGGACTTGGCTTGGTTCAAGCTTGGGGCTATTGCCATCATTGCACTCGGTAATTTCGGAAGCTTGAGCCTTTGTTTCTTAAAATAAGTGGAAAGTTTTTGAGATTGTGCACTTCTCATATGGGAATCAGATTGAACAGTGTGGTTAACATTTAAATATTAGACTTGAAAATGCTTTATTATCCTTTAATTTTTTTATTTTGCCTCTCAAAAATAAAGTTTTATTCTTATAAAAAAAATAAAGTTTTATTATCCCTAGCAGATGCTTCTGTGATATAAATCATGATTGGCAATACAATCTCAATGTAAAATGGTCTGTCATTTTGATTCAGATTTGAGGGATGTTACATCAGTTAAGCAATTTAGACACTTAAAGAGGTTAGGTACTTTCGATCTAAATCTGCGTTTTATGTTACTTCCAAATATGGAACAATAGGTTTTAAGATCTAGCTAACAGGTAAAAAACCTAACAATATATTATAAGTGCAAATTTTGGCCAACAGGAGTAATGTTTAGCTTAGGCTTCTACTTACATTGTGGAAAATAAAATCTTGGTTTAAAATAAAAAAATGGCTATTCTATTTAGTCATCCTACCAAATATTATATCAAGGCAAAGAATATTTAGTATATCCTACCAAATTTATATTAAAGCTAAGACAAAGGTAAAAAGAAAGGACAAACAAAGAGCTTGATGGAGAGAATTATCTTTCTTAGAAGCTTCTTCGAATTATTGACAATTCTCGTTTTTATTCTGGTTGCCTGACACTTGAGTCAGGGACTATCCTGAGAAAGTATTTATTATATCTCTCACATTCCTTATATGAGAACCAAAAATATCTGAAAAAAAAGAATAAGGAGAATGTGTTTTATTGCCATGTGCCCTCTTTTTATAGATCTTCGAAGGGATAGTTTCTTCTCTTCCTAATATGGGATTGAAGGCCCCAATTTATCGAAGCTTTCATATGACTTGTGATACGAATCACGAGGCATAATCTCCACCTCCTCAAGACAACTATAGAGCCTATTGTACTCAGAATAAGCACATTTTGAGATGTCTTCCGACCCTGCTCTTTGTGGTTCTCTGTGCATACGGCTAAATGCAATAGGATACCTTGTGAATGACTGGTTGGAGCATCTATGAGACCAGTAGATTCTTAAATCTATTGTTTGTAACTTCTTTTGTACTATGTTTTGAGATAAATTAGATGACTGCTTATTTTGACAGGCTGATCATAGAGGATATATTTGCTACTTTTTAGATAAGATATCTGCAGACTTTGTTTTTGTGATGGGCTTTTTGTTTTGGTGGGAACATAGGGTTATGAATCTTCCCTTTCCACAATATTCGTCACCAAATATGGGTGTTACTTCGCAAAACACCAACAAAGATTACTCCAATAATGAGCTGGAAAAGATAGTACCTACGCATAGGTATCTTTGATTTTGACCTTTAAGACTCCTTAATAATTCTGTTTATCTTCTTATTTGAGCTGCTTACTGATTATATATTAACAATTTCTCTGAACAGGTCAAGCAAACCTCCATTGGGGAAAGGCCATAAGCGGGACAAGAGAAAACGAGCCTATTCTGAGGATGATGAGCTGGATCCTATGGATCCAAGCTCTTATTCGGATGCTCCACGCGGTGGCTGGTATGCTTTTCTTATTCTTTTAAGTAATACACCTTAGTTTTAATTATGCAGTAGTGATCATCAACAATAACATTTTTCATGCTTAAATAGCTATATTGATTGATTAACGTTAAATCTCTACAACCAAAACCTTTCTATATTATCTAATTGATGTGCATTAGCTTTAAGAATGCAACACAAATGACCACCTTCAGTAAAATTTTTTCATATGCACATAGCCCTTGCTAAATGTGGTTGAATATCAATAACCAAAATCTTGATGATATATTGATTGTTCCGGGTTCTGATGCATATGGTTCAAGACCAGTAGGCTGGATTCTTCCTCCATAAATTTTATATCATTAATCAAAGAGCTTCTTTGGCCTGGGAAAATCAGCAGACTGTAGTAGTTTCAAACCCCCCCATGGAGCTTGGGATAACATCTCTTGTTTAGACCTTTTCTTCTATAATCTCCTTTAAAAGACATGTTTTTCCTGTTTGCTTCATTTTTTGTTTTTGCAAATTATTGCTTTTCTTCTTTTATCTGCAGGACTAATGTGCTGTCCTTTAAGCTATATTGCCTTTTAGTTTTGGATATGCTTCATATTCCCAATTCACATTAAAGGATTGTGGATCATATCAATCAGAGAATAATGCTTACGAGATGAAGAAAGTTAAATCTGGTGTTTCCTAGAGTCAAACCTTTAATCGTCCCCCGGATTATTATCAAATTTCCATGTTGCTTACCTGAGAGCTATCTTGATAATTTGTTGGGTCATAAAATATTTTACTAGTACAATCTGTAGGGAGACAACAGTTGGTTGGCAAGGTTGAATAGATCTTGGATCTGTGTATTTTTTTTTTCAGGTGTCATGTGTCCTTCCGCTAAGACTTTATGCATAAGCCAACAACAACATTTAGCTCAGTTGTATCTCAACTGAGACAGTTAAATGGACTTAAATTTGCCCTGCTAGAGCTGGTATTTTTTGTGCCACAAACTCCACAAAAACAGTATACTTCCTGAAATTGAGCAGAAATTTTCTTTTTGTTGTCCAGGATAAGTTTTCTTATAACCTCTAGCTAAGGCTTAATGCTTAATCTAATGGCGAACATTTCTGCTCACTTTTTGTCATAGCTGATGCAGCTTGAACGGAAATTATGCTTCTTTCAAGAACTGAACTATTTTGTGCCACAAACTAAAAAAAATGATACACCGCACTTTAATATTTGGGCTTTACCATTTTGTCAAAGCGATGTTTTAATATTTCTTTTAGGATTTGATGGTTTAATATTGCAATCAAAACTGGTGGTTATGCCCTATTTTGGTAGATAGGCATGGATAGTGTTTGTCTAAATACTGTAGCATTATGTATTGTTTGTTTTGGTGTTGCAGGGTAGTTGGTCTTAAAGGAGTACAACCACGAGCGGCAGATACCACTGCCACTGTATGTTTTCTTAATAGCGATTTAACATGTTCTTATGCATTGGTGACAATTTTTATTTCCGGGTGCAGTATGTATTTTGATTAGATATTATCTATCCCATAAAAAATGTTTGCATGATTATTTCCAGTTCTTATTTGGTTTCTTCTCAACAAGAGCAATGGATAAAAAAAATAATTAGAGGATAGTTTGCCTATTTTTATGGAAGAGGTTGTTTACAGTTATGACCTATGAGACGAGAGATTAGTTTGATACATGATAAACTGTGTTTGGTGTAGTTTTTTTAGTCTGCTTTTCCAAAAGCATAAGCATTTCATGGAATTTTTTAGCTCTTTTTGTGTAAAGATTCTTTGGATGATTTCTTTTGCTTTCTGAAACCAAGCAAGAAAGGCCTCTCAATGAAATCTACCATTTTTTCTTACAAAATTTCCTAGTTTACTATTATTTCATTACGGTCACTAAACATTTTAGTACAACCACCCATATTATTTCATCAGTACGGTAACTAAAGATTGTTTTGTATTACACGGTCTTCTAATTTATGAAATCTTTGAGGCACGACCATATTGACTAGCTTTCGCTGGTTACCTAGTTAACTCGCCTACGTGACGAGTTTTCTCTTTTTGCCATGTCGAGAATCACTTTTAAAAATCTCTCCTCCATGTTGTCTTAAAAATTAATAATTTTTTAAAAAACTGAAAATTAATAGATGGTAGCCCTTGCTTGCCGGAAGAGAAGGTGGGGTTGGAAGGGGGGAGGGTTTTGTTTCATCTTATGGGGAAGGTTTTGTTTCATCTTATCCAATACAAACAAAGCTTTCTGGTTGGAGAATATGTCACTAAATTGCAGCTCTAATGCTACTTATTGCTCTATGTATCAGGGTCCGCTTTTTCAGCAGCGTCCTTACCCTTCACCTGGTGCTGTATTGAGAAAGAACGCTGAAATTGCTGCCCAGACCAAGCAGGTTACGAGGAGTCACATGGCACCCATCTCCAAGAGAGGAGACGGCAGTGATGGACTCGGCGATGCAGATTGAGCGTTAGCAAAGTACGAAAACAAATGTGACATTGTGATGCAGCCTCTTAAATGACTTGCTTCAGGGTCCTGTGAGATTTGTTGATCCTAGCGTTGGACTATTTGCAATCATGGAGAAGTTAGTGTATCAAACTAGTTATGCAAAAATGGCTCATGGAGGGAAAAAAATTAGCTCAGCTTGGGCATCTTTGGATTGAAAGGATCATATGATGGTCGGGATGCAGACTATCATCCCTAGTCTCAGTTATCAACACATAGTGCCCTTTTTGTACAATTGCAAGTTTTTTTTATGTTTCCATATACTTGTATTACACAGTTTGGAAGTTATGTAAATTTATATTGCCATTAATCCCTTTGTGAAGCCTTTGTTTTTTTCACTTCTCAGCGAGCTTTATTTTCTCACTTTTTTTTATGGCATTCATTTGTTGATATTTAGCATCCGTCGGGATTTTGCATGAAAATCATTTTAATACTCATATGTTGAGCATTTTCCATGTAACCCTGCTATCCTTCTCGTCTGATGTTGGCACATCAAGAAAAGTGAAGACAAATTTCATAGTCAAATTTCAAATCGGGTATATACGTAGAATCCTCCTTTGCTTCCTAGCATTCCCTTTATTGAGAAAGAAATATTTCATATTTCTCCAAGTTTATGTATGACTTTAGTAAAAGACCAGATTCTGAAACAACCATCAAATGCTTACAATAAGCTTGATTTGTGGCAATAATAGTCAATATATTGTCAACATATCCAACACGGTCAATGTGGTATTAACTCAAGAAAAAAGTTTAACGGAATTACAAATACAAGTGTTTACAATAATGATGATCAAAATACAATGGTCCCGTAACATTAAAAGGAAATATAGATAGTATAAATTGATTTGTTTGGCACATATGGTCATTGACGAGAGTTAGTAGTTTCAAGTTTGATTTTTGGAATCATCAATTTGGTCAGAATTTATTTTTGTCACGCTCATTTGAACACAAGATTAGTCTGAACACAAGATTAGTCGGATGTTAGTAGCTCTTTTGATCATAATTTATTTTCGTCGCACTTATTTGAATATCGAATTAGTTGAATGCTAGTAATCCTACTCAAAAAAATCCAAATAACATAAACAATAAAGATAGCAGGTGATATCATTTTTGTTTGGTAATTTATAATAGTTAAGAAATCTCCAAAGTTGTATAGGACTTTTCACATAACATCGCATTCAATTGCAGAGAAAAAAAAGTAGAAAAAAGAGTGGACTCGTAAGAAATTTAACCTGAGCATGAACGCAAATAAGTGAGGAGTGCATAACCTAAATCACGTAAATCAATTAATCAAGTTTGGTTGGCTCCGATAATAGAAAAATCCTAGTAGTGGTAAATTTGATTTCTGTAGTTATTAATTTGACAAAAAGTTGAACTTTGAGTTAATGAAAACTCCATTTGAGTGCCACATGAAAGTAAATTCATACCAGTGGGTATAAAAAAAAAGGTAAATTCATACCTACTGAAACAACACAAAATATCCTTCCCAAAGATTAAATCCTACTGTCCTTAACATAAGCCATCTCGCCAGATGTTAAGCTATACCATCGAAGTCGAAAACCCGATCTTGCTAGTCTACTTCAAGACAAAACTATAACCTTTTTGGTTGTGATAATGATTGTTTGTTTTAGATATTCTTTATATTGTTACTAAGGGCGAACAAGAAAAATAGAATATGGGACAATTAATATCTCAATAAATCCACAAGCTAATTGCTTTTAAAATTTTCCTTAGACATTTAGACCATTCCGGGTACAACCTTTTATATTGCTTCGGTACGATCATTAGTGTTGGACATACGCCATCAAGGACCGAGCACAGAACTCAGCCCAATACATGAGTTCCTCGTGCACTCATGAGCGTTCATGCATCTAGTGAGCTTTGCTCACGTGCAATATCTTCACTTGTCAAGTTAAAGAAGTTTAGTTGACGATACTTGTAGATTTTGTGAAAAAATCTTGATTTATTCTCACAACCACAAAGATGGAAGCGATTTGTGTCAAGTAAATGTTTATTTTCATTAAACCATTATAATAAGTGTTTTATATTGTCTATTCGATTTGGAATGACTATATGAAAATAAATATGAGCAAAACTATGCAATATCTCGTGTCTAAGATAAAAACAACAGATTAATGTAAAGAATTAGAGTATAATAAGAAAATCAAGTCAGAAATAAGAGACGAAAGAGAACGTAAGTATTTTAAAAAAAATATAGATAGATTGAAAGAGAAAGAGAGGGGAGAGAAAGGATTCGTTCGACGATTTTGGGGGCTCCTGGCATGCGCCCTGTTCCATTTTATAGCCGTCTGCCCCCTTTAGTGGTTGTTCGTGTGTTGACAGTTCCGACGATTTCAAGCGGCGTCTTGCCGCGTCGCTTCGCCGACTATCCTAACTGACGATTATGTCTTGAAGCTCCACTATCCGTGAATATTTCGTACTGACTCAAATATTACTGAGTCCTATCAAGCCCACATGCTTGATAAATGTTAGCACTCCCACTATCTGTGAGTAGCCTAACTGCGAAGTTTCATTATCCGTGAATACTTCATACTGACTCAAACATTCCTGAGTCTCATCAAGCTCATATGCTAGATTAATGTACCAACTGCAATTCCCTTTGTGAGAAAATCAGTTAACATGTCGCTCGTAGACATATATGTCAATGTTATTTCCTTCTTATCCATTATATCATGAATATAATAATACTCAATCTCAATGTGTTTTTCTTTTGAACTATTTTTTCCACTGTGTATCAGCTGATCACGGCTCGATTATCACAGTACATCCTCTGACCAGATCAAGCCCTAGTTCCAAAATGAAGCAGTGGAGCCAAACTTCGTGGGTGGTTGATGACATGCAAAGGTATACCCAAAAAGCTGGACCCAACCTCCTAAAAGCTTACCCAGAGCTATATTTTTTATAAACATTATCTACTGATTTATATCTGTTTTTCATATTTTAAATATTTAGCATCTTTATATTTGAATTCTGGAATTCTGAACTAATTTGAGGAGGATTATAACTAACTTCCATGATTTATGCGATTTGAGAATTTAAAATTTAAAATTCTTTTCTTTTTTGTAGCAGTTGGGGACCTCAGGGTAACTTCCATAACTACCATCTCGAATTTTGCGGAGCTTACCCCTCACCTGACCGAGATTTTTGAGATTTTGTGAATTTCAAATTCATTACACCTGCGAATTTTGAGGAATGAATGGAGGAGGCTTGAGGACAACACCGAGGAGAATATAAGGAAAAGGGGCACGCACAAGAGAGGGGGGAGGACGGAACATTGGCGAACTTTTATCTCTTTTTGCACTTATATTAATTTCCACCAAAGGAACTTTGTTGGCTAAACTCTTTTCTAATCTTGTAACTATTAGCTCCAAGATGTCCGACTAAACTCTTATCGTCAGAATCCTAGGGGAACCTATGTTTCTATCTACTTTGCTCTCAATGTTCTAAGTTTCATTTTCTATATCGCCTACTTGATCTCGCTTTTTGATTTATGATGGAAAGTTCACTTCTTCAACTTGTCTCTGGTCGTCCGCTGATTGCACATCAATCTTGTCGAACGTCCACTCTTTAGTTGAAGACTTCAGTCAAGCTCCTTCGGTCGTCCGCGCTTCATCTTCGGTCGATCGATCTTGATCTCTTCCAACTTCAACTCATCTCTGGTCGTCTGCTGATTGCACACCAATCTTCTCGGACATCCACTCTCGAGTGAAGTCATCTGTCAAGCTCCTTCGGTCGTCCACCACTTCTGCGATCACCCGATCTTGACTTTGTACCACCTTCTTCAACTTCTTTGGTCGTCCGCTGATTTCACCCCAATCACTCGGATGTCCACTCCTGGAGTTGAAAGCCTCTGTCAAGATCATTCGGTCGCCCGCACTTCACCTTCGGTCGATCGACTTGACTTCTGCCATCTCCTTTGATACTTTTGTGGTCGTCCGCTAATTCTTCCTAAATCCTTCGGGCGTCCACTCTCTTCTCTGTGGGTACTTCGGGCGTCCGCTCATGTTGAATCAAGTTTTTGGACTTGATGCGAAAAATGCTGAACATGGCGAATTCAAATGCTAGCAAGTGCACTAGTCAAACAAGTAATAAAGTGAAAGAGTAGAGTGTCAAACCCACGAGGAACTAAGTAACAATCTAATCCTAGAGGTTAATAGGAGACAACATTGGATTTTAGGTTGATTTGATTTCAGAAACAAAAAAGTAAAACTAAGGTAAAATGATATTTACAATGATAATGATTGACGACTAGGGCATAGATGAAACATGAAACATATAAGCACCGATAGTTCTCACAGAAACACTTACACATGCATATTTTTAATACTTTCTTTCAGATGGATTATGAATATACATAAGTATGATTCTCCTTAACAGATCAATCAACTATTCAAATAACCGTCATCTAACAAGCACTCCTTAACGGTTATACCTCTCAGATTTAGATCACAGAATGCAATACGAATTATTCCTAAACTATTAACTTACCCTAAATAGGTTAACCTAATAGACCACACCTTATTCTATCCTTAACGAATCAAAATAACATGCCATGTATTGTAAACGAATTAATCACACTACACAGTTAATGATTAATACAGAAATTAGACTCATGCAAACATGATCTGAAAAGCAAATATTAATTTCGATAACAAGTCTGGAAAAACATATAATCATCCAAAATGTAGTAAAAAAATTCGTCCTAAGATAAATTACATAAAACTATAATAGATAGTTCATCCCAACAATTGATGGAACATGGAATACTCTTCTCTAGAAAGTGAACAACTCTGAATCGTCTCCTTCACGGATGATCAACTCTTCCTTGTCCAGCAACCCTTCAGGAGTAATCTTCGTTCTCTGGCTTCAAAGTGTATGTTGACGGCTCCCAGCATACCTTCTCAGGTTCTCAAAAAATCTTTATATACCCTAGGGTTTCCTAGGGTTGGATGCTGGCTTCGTGATCAAATTCTCTTTTTGCGATCAAGGGTTGTGATAAACTCTTCTCAACTCGATCAAATATCAACCAAATCACTTCTCCAAAGTCTCTGGACAAATAGGAATCTTTCTGGCCGTCGAATAGTCTTGAAATCATGAATAAACAGATCTGCTTAACCTCATCACGGCCCGTGACAATATGTCACGACCTGTAATTTAAGGTGTCTTCATGATTCCTCAGGTCGTCACGACCCGTGGCAAAGTGTCACGGGCCGTAACTCAGGCTCTGGGCAGTTCGGCATCTCGGGTTTTTCCAACTTACGGCCCGTAACTGTATATCACGGCTCGTAACATTTATGGACCGCATCCGTTGTTTCTGTCGTTGCCGTGATATGATGTTGCACTCCGTAATATGATTCCTCATGGTCCGTAACAAGATTCGAGGTTGCAGCGCTTCGGCAAGTGTCATGATATATGCGTTACGATCGTGATGTACACCATAACAGCCCGTGACGAATTATCACGACCCGTAACAGGAGTTGGAATATGTTCGGCACCAAATAGACGGCTCCTCTGCTGCTAACTGACCCATCACGGGCCGTAACATGCGGTCACGGCCCGTGATGGATGTAGATTGTTGTTTTCTTCATCCCAAGCATGTCCATTTGCGATATAGTTGATTTTTGATCCTTCTTCCACCTTTCCATGTGATTTCCTACAAAAGAACACCAAACAGGGGTAGATTCTGGACTTGAACAAATATAAACAAATAAAGATCGAAATAGATGCATGCTATATAAAAATGGCTCTGAATAATTTCTAATGCAAGTCCTAAAATATGTTGTAAAATGCATGCATCAACAACCCCAAGCTTAGATGTTTGCTTGTCCTCAAGCAATATTCAGAGCAAAACTCAGAAAATAAAAGGGTTTCGATCATAGTTTCCACCTTGTAGAATAACTACTATTCTCTTGCCTTCATTTATTCACTCATCACAAGAACTTCTTTTCAAAGTCTGATTAATCCCAGCCTCATAGATTCTTAGTACTTAAACACATTTAAACTCTTTCAAGTTCAGCCCTACATGCACCAATGATTAGTATATCAAATAAGAACTTCAATACTGAAAACACAAGTGTATAATGAGCTTAACAAAATAATTTATTTTTCAGATTTTTTTTTCTTTCTATCAGTTTCTTTTTCAGATTCTAGTCTTCACACAGGATTACACAAGGAGGTCCGTGTAGCGGGCTTTCCACTGATGACTCCCAGACCAAATGGCCTTAGGGCAACAGGTGATGAAGCACCCCTCGAGCTTACTTGCCCGAACTCTCCCAGGTTCTGAGTTAAGGTTCAAATCATAATAGTGAATTGTTGTTAATGTGCTCCATTTTGCACAAGGAGGTCCATGTAGCGGGCTTTCGACCGGTGGATCCCAGACCAGATGGCCTTAGGTCACCAGGCAAGAACCCCTACGGATCTAATAACCCGAACCCTCCAAGGTTCCAGATAACACATGTCACAACTTAACATAAAATATTTTTCAATCATATACATATATTTAATTGATGTAATAAGCTCAACATACACAAATGGTTCAATAAAGAAGTAATTATTATCAAATAATACAAAGGACATGCAAAACATAAACAAGAAATTGTAGTCTAAGTATCTAAGATTCTATTTGGCAACATTCTACAATCCATATTTTCCCAAAGTTCAGGTGATAAGAGATAAATTTAAAACATTAAAATTTCGTTATCTACAAGATGTCTCTAAATATTATTTTCAGAAAAGTAAACTTCAAGCTCTGGAAGAAGTTGATGAATGATATTTTTGGAATTTAATTTTTTTTTCAATTTTTTTGAATTTTTTCATTGATATGACAACCATGCAGTACAAGATGATAACAATGCAATAAGCAAATATGCAGTACATAAAGCAGATATGCAGAACATAAGCAAATATGATGCATGATAATGCACTACCCCAAGCTTAAACCGAACACTGTCCTCAGTGTTTAGGCCCAGCCGAAGGTAGGGTACAAAATGCATGAATAAAAAGACTCAAAAATAAAAAGTACAGAGACCAAATACGACCTAAGCTACTCCTGAGGTGGTGGTGGCGGTGGATAGAATAGCCCTGCTCCATAGTGGCCCTGGTCAACATGATAATCATGCATGCGTCGGACCATGTTCTCAGTCCTCTCCTGGCGGTCTCTAATATCTCTGATGTCACCCTGCATAGAAGTCAGAATGGAATGCATAGAAGAAAAGTCATAAGCAACATGAACACTAGCAGGGTCAACATCCATATAGGAGGGCTGGTCATGCTGGGCAGGAGGTGGAACTCGACGAGGTGGAATGAATGGTGGCTGCTCAGGTGCATCTGAAGGCAGCAGGATCCAGTTGGCTTCGTTGGAGGGGTCGAACCGCTCCGTCTCAGAACAAGGCAGGACCATATCTGAATCTCTGAACAAGAATACTGGGACTCCCCGCCGAATACCTCCAAGCTTCATCGCTTGGACTATGCGCTGATCCAGAAATGATGAATCATCTAGTGAGTCGAGATCATCCAAGTCCAAGCTGAGGTGCTGCGCAATAGGGGTGATGAGAGCCCCGATAACAATTGTCCCCTTATCCTTCTTCGAGTTCTTTTGAAAAGTCCGCGCCAAAAATGCTCCCACATTTACAGGTGTGTGGGTAGCCATGCAGTAAAGAAAGAAAAGCTCGGGTTCTGTCACCGAGCCGTCGCTGTCGCCTCTCCCGAAAATAGAGTTGGATAGGATCCGGTGTACATATTGAAATACTGGATTCTGGATCATCAAACTCTTTGCAGTTTGGTAATTAAGGTGGGCAGCCCCTGTGATGCGCCTCCAAAAGTCGCTAGCGTCAAAATCCTTTGGAATGCGCACATAGACGTGGTCTGGAAATTGGTAAACAACGTTGAACTCGACCAGTGTAAGGTTGAACCTGGTGTTGAATAGCTAAAAAGAATAAGATGGATCCTCCCCACTGGCCTTCTTGATCTCGAACAAGCTCAGGAACTCGAACGCAATAGGTGAAAAAGTCGGCCACCACTGGTTGATAGAGAAGTCCATGCCGATGTTCCCAAACAGCATAAGGTCGAAGTTGTGCAGGTTATACTTCATCATGGTGGATCATGTGCGAATCTGGTTGGAGTCAACCGAAGAGTGGCGAGGACATCCGCTCACTCTCGGTGCTTCGTCTTCTTGAAAAGCTTCTTCGGTGGCCCTGGAATAAGGCCAAGTGCAGGTGATGGAGGTTGCTCTTCAACAGAAGGCTCATGCTGTCGGCGAGTAGTGCGCTTCGGGTGACTTGAACTCGCCATAGGGTCGTTACGGGCCGTGAAGATGAGTCACGGGTCGTGAAGGATGTTGTGGCGGGGCGTGAGGTGCAGTTACGGCCAAGGCAGGAGCTATCTTTGTAGTCTGTAGCTTCTTCACGGGTCGATATGAGCGGTCACAGCCCATGATTCTTGCTGTCGCGGCTCGTGAATGGAAGTTGCGGCCAAGGTAGAAGTGACCGTCGCGTTCTGTTGAGTAGTCACGAGTCGTGATACGATGTTACGGCCTGTTAGGTTAGCTGTTGCGGCTCGTGAAGAGATGTTACGGGGCGCGCCGGGCGATGGCTGCTTCTGGTTTCGTCGGTCCCTAGTACTTATGGAGCGTAATGGAGGTTACGACCCATAAGTCAGCGTCGGTGCTGGCGGTGTCGCGGCTATTTCGACGTGGAAGAGGTTCTGGGAGGACGGTTGCGGCCCCTAAAGAATGAACTGACGCCCCGTGAATGAATGTTGCGGCTGCGACGACGGTGATCACCTTCTTCGTCACGGCCCATCCCTCAGAGTAACGGGTCGTGATGTTGCAGCGTGCAGTAGCCGGCGTCAAGGAATTGCAGGAGTGGCGGATAACCTGCAAAGTAGCGTTAGCTATATATAGAAAGAGCACGGGAGCGACAAGGGTATGGTCAGTGGTCAATCACGGGTTGCGAGGTACGCAGTTTCGGCCGTTCCCTGGTGGTCCGTTACGAGGTGTCGCGAGGCGTTATGAGGGTTGCGGCCGTTCCAAGTTACTTGAATGCGAGGCATTCACGGGTGTAGTGGATCGTGATTTATTGTGCATTTAATGCAGGTGGCAGTTGCGGCAGAATCAATTTCGTAACGGCTCGTGATACTTTGTCACATCCCGTGACGGTGAGAAAAAAATGTAGTAGCGGGTCGTGATGGTTGTTACAGGCCGTAAGTCAGGCACTGGGTGGTTTGCAATTGGGAGCTGGTGCCACTTACGGGCCATTACATACTGTTATGGCCCGGGATGGAAGTCATGAAGGGTCTTATAGGGTCGTGATCAGCTCTAACGGGCCGTAGGTCAGGCCGATACAGGTGGTGATTGCCTGCTGGAAGTAACTTACGACCCGTAATAAAACCTTACGGGCCGTGATGTTCTAGCAGTTTGCAGAAATGGTCGCTGTCAAGCCCGTGATGAGGTATCACGGCTCGTGAGTTCCAATTTTGGGTTTCAGCTGTAGGTGTTACGGGCCGTGACCTGGTGTTATGGCCGTAATAGAGTTGGAGAGCTGCTGGATTTGGTTATTGCAGACCGTGAAACAATAACGGGGTACGATGTCGGGTCTCACGATCCGTGATTATAGAGGGACAATGATATAGGGTTGAAAACCGAGTAAAGGCAACCAGATGCCTTGAGGACGACCTAGACCTAAAAATAAGAAGAA
>LTAE01003504.1:11162-37018 GCA_001647135.1 Pontederia paniculata
TATATATATATATATATATATATGATTAATTACTTAGCTGGCGTTTGAATGTAGAATAAAATTTGAAAGAATGCGTACAATAATATGATACGTGAACATATCCTAAAAGTTGAATTATTTTGCTCGGGTTTAAATAAAAAATATCAAAATAATCTTAATTATATTAACTTAATTAAGGGTGCAAGAAAAAAATGAAAAATTAAAAACCTAAAAACTGATTCGGACTGACATAAAAATTTCAAGTTTTTTTAAATTTGAAAAAATATAGGCAGTTTTTTAGAATTTAAAAAACATTCAAAGAGCTCACTATCTACATAATTAAAATTATATATATTATTATTATTTAATGTTTATAAAATTACTCGATTAACAAAAAAAATTGTGAATACATATTAACAAAATTATATGTCATAAATAATAATATTAAAATACATAATATTAATTTATGTTAATTTATGTAATAAAGTATTTTTTAATATTATCATAAATATAAAAGTTATAAAAATATAGGAGAAAAAGACCACTCGAAAAAATTGATAAGATTTTCTTAATTGAAAAAAAAAAAGTCACATAATAAAGTAGGACACTTTTATTAGATGAAAATCATCCGACCTGTATTCTTTTGGCCCCCAACCTTAATGCGCATGTTTTCAATAATAAATACATATCTTATTTTACTGCATTTATAATAATATATACACAATTATTTAATAATTAATGTTAAATCAAAAGTAAATATATATTATTGGAAATTTTATTTTACTGCATTTATTATCGACTTTTGGTGTACGTACGTGGCAGACTAACTAATCTTATGAAAAAATCAAAAGAAAATAAATGATATATATATTCAGATATATTCATCTAACACGTATGGAATATAACAAAAAAAATGAAAATCTACATAACTTAATGGTTACTTAGCTGGCTTTGAATGTAGAATGAAATTTGAAAGAACGTGTACAATAATATGATACAAGTGTGATATAAATAGTATTAAATTAATCTTAATTATATTAACTAATAAAGGGTTTAAGAAAAAAATGAAAAATCGAAACCTAAAAAATTCGATCCGACATAAATTTTTTATTTTTTTTAAAATTTTGAAACAAATATAAATATTTTTTTAATTTAAAAACATTCAAAGAGCTCGATGAAGACTTACACAATTAAAATTATTATTTTTGAATATTTTTAACATATATAAAATTACTGATTAACGAAAAACATTTATGAATACATATTAACAAAGTTATATAAGTCATAAATAATAATAGTAAAATGTATAATATATATTGATGTTATTTTATGTAATAAAATATTTCTTAATATTATCATAAATATATAATTTATAAAAATATAGGAGGAAAAAAACCACTGGAAAACTCGATAAGATTTTCTTAATTAAAAAATCACATAGTAAAGTAGGACACATTTTCCTTTAGCCCCTAACCCTGATGTGCATCTTTTTCAATAATAAATATACAATTTATTTTACTGCATTTATAATAATATATACACAATTATTTGTTACAAAAATATAATAGTTAACCATTATTTATAGTCTATTAAGTAATAGAGAATGTTAGAAAATATGACATTTATGTACAAGGTCATTTGTATACTGAAATAAATATTCAATTATAAATAATGAATAATAGTTATGTTAAGAATTCTAACATTTATGATTTAAGAAATGAATAAAATTAACAAAGAAAAGAATATGTGAATTCTTGTGATTCTTAGGAGTCATTTTGTGAACTATAATATTTTTTTATTTCGAGGTTGTTTTAAAAAATCAAAATGTTAATCCTTTTGATGTGTAGTTGTATTTGAAAAATTCAACTTAAGCTCTGTTTGTTTTCATAAAAATAAATATATAAAAAATTAGAGAATTAATATTTATAAATGATTGATAATCTAAACTTAAAATTAGTTGGATCCACTAGACTATCCTATTTACTTATATCATTTAATAGACAAATTTAGATTACCTAGCAATGTAAAATTGTCTATAAATGACAATTTAGATTATCACCTAAGTAATAATCTTATTTATATTTAATTTTTATATTCATCATTATATTCTTTTATAAATAAAAAATAGCATAATAAGTAAATCATTATATCATAATAACAATATAAATAATAATATACACTGACTATAATAATAAATTAATTATCATAATAAATAAATAATATTTATATAGTATTACATTATTATTATCATATTATGAATAAAATATAACACTAATTATTAGTTACACTAACATTTTTATTAATTATTATTATTTTTTGAAGAGTATTAATTACTTAAATACGTTTATTTATGAGTTTAAAGAATATTTTGATAAATTAATATTTAGTAATCATTTATATAAGTAAATATAATAATTTGAATTGTCATTTTGATTACTTATATAAATAGGATAATGTACTGATAATTTAATAGATAATAATCTTTTTTATTAGATAATATAAATTATTAAGTAATATTAAGAGATAATATAGTAAACGTGACCTCAAAAAATTATTTATTTATAGTTAAACATAATTTTTTTAAAAAATAAATATGAAGTTTTACGAGAGAAAAAAAAACCTCTCATTTGTAAAAATATAATTTATTTCCTCAAAATTAATTTGCAAAAAATATTTTCCTGATTAATCAATTTATCGCATATTACTAAAAATTAAAAATTTAAAAGAGAGATTTTAGGAAAAGAATAATTTCGTCAAAATAAATCAAATATTGAGTTTATATGTCCATTTCGAATTAAATAAGTTAATAATAATATATTTTTCATAGTTATTTGATATGAGGACATGAGCGGAAATTATGGGATCGATTAATCGTAAAAAATGGCATGTATATTGATAAAAAAATATAATTTAAATAGCAGGTGTTAGAGGAAATCTCTCTCTCTCTCTTCTCTCTCTCTCTCTCAATCGAGTAATGGTTCCGAATTCGGATTCATTGTCGCTCTCACTCGTCACCCACAGAAGTGGCACTGAAAGGGCACGATTACCTCCTTGAACTGCCTCCTTCCTTCTTTTTCCAAGTTTCCGCTGCCCATCATTGGCCGGCCTGTCGGCGTCATGCTCCGCCCACCGAGGCGGCGCTCCGGCCGCTCGGGTCCCCAGCTCTGCGCTGCGGCCGTCGCCCTCTTCCTCCTCCTCCTCTCCCTCTTCGTCCTCCATTCCCGCCTCTCCTCATCATCTTCCCCCCTACTCCGGATCCCCCTCCCCTCCTCCGTCCTCTCCCGTCGGCCCCCTTCCGCCCCCTCTACCACCGTCTCCACCGCCGTCCTCTTCTCCGACGACCCCGACAGCGTTGACGCCGACTCGAATGCCTCCGACGACCGCATCGACGAGCTCGACGTCCTCGAGGACGACGAAGACCACGGTCATAGATCCCTCGAGGACGACTCGGACGATCTGGATTCCGACGATCCCTTCGACCCCTCCAAGACCTCCGCCGGCGCCAGCGGCAGCTTGTATTGGGACCACGCCCTCGGCGTCGCCCGCCGCTCCTTCGACAAGCCGGAGCGCCGACACCGGTTTCTAGATCCGTGGGGCGACGGCGACGGTCGCGGAATCTTCCGATTGGACAATACGAAGTTGGTATTCGGATCGGACGATCAGCCGGTGGTGGACGAGGGCGTGAGGGTGAAGCTGGACTCGATCGGGCGAATCGAGGACGCTTTGTTGCTGAAAACCGGAGGAGGGGAAGAGCCGCCGCTCCTCAAGGGGTGGTCGCGTTGGTTGGAAGGGAAAGGAGATTTCCTCCGCCGCGATCGGATGCTTCGATCCAATTTGGAGGTCTTGCATCCCAAAAACCATCCTTTGCTTCAGGACCCGGATGGCCCCGGGCTTACGGCGTTCACCAGAGGCGATCGGTTGGTGCAGAGCGCCCTCCAGAAAGAAATGGAGAAGACTCCCTTCCGGCCTCTCAGCGGCGGTGTAGTTGCCAAAGTAGAAGGTAGAAAGACTCTGCATTTGGAGAAGGCTGAGGAGAAGAAGGGAGATCGGAGAAAGATGGTAACAGCTGAGGAGCAACACATATATGCTGATGGAAAAAGATGGGGGTATTTTCCTGGGTTGGACGCTCATTTGACATTCTCCAATTTCATGGACCAATTTCTTGGTAATGGGCAGTGTCCGATGAGGGTGTTCATGATTTGGAACAGTCCGCCCTGGATGTATGGTGTCCGGCACCAGCGTGGGCTAGAGAGTTTTCTGTACCACCATAGAAATGCATGTGTTGTTGTGTTCTCGGAGACAATGGAGCTGGACTTCTTTAGGGATTTCGTCAAGGAGGGGTATATCATTCCCTTTTGCTATTTTATTGATTCTGCTACTGATACATGTATCATATTACTGCTTGAAAAATTTGCATGATATTACTCTGCTGATGATAAAAGTCTTAGTTACCAGATGAAGACCATGCCACAAGTACTAGATATTATATTTTCTTGATATTTAAGCAATTCCACATCATAAAAAATATGCATTTCTAATTAGGATTATGATCTTTCATTTATGATCAAGTGACATATATGTATTGTAAGGGGCTTATTTTCGTGTATTATAATCTATGCAGATGTTTTATATCTCTTTGTTTTGTAATCGGTTTTTCATATTTATAATCACATTTCCTCATAAAAAATTATGTCTAATCTCATTTCAGGTTATGTGGTTTGCATTTAATAGTGATGAAAGAATACAGTCAGTTCTTTACCTTTAGTTTATAATTGTTAATGTTCTTCTTTAATTTATTTTGTCATGGGATGATAAATTTAGATAATCAATGATGCATTCCATTGTTTGGGATTCTGCATTAATTGCAAAAATTCTTGTTTGTTTCATATAATATTCTTTACTTTGTATTGCTAGAGTAATCAAAACTTGTAGCTCATGATGCATAAAACATTTCTTTGTTCCCTTTCAAAAAATGGATAGTTGTTCATCCCTATTTATGGAACTTTGTCATGTCTACCACAGATTCAAAGTTGCTGTTGCAATGCCAAATCTTGATGAACTTTTAAAGGATACTCCAACAAATATTTTTGCATCTGTATGGTTCCAGTGGAGGAAGACTAAATATTACCCAATTCATTACAGTGAACTGATACGTCTAGCAGCTCTGTTCAAGTAAGCATTTACTTTTAGTTAGAATGTCAAAACCGAGGATACACCAATTAAGCTTCATTGTTTGCCACTTTTTGGGTGATTTTCTTAGAGAACTTTTTGGTGATTTATTTGTTATTATACACATTTCATAAGTGAACTAGGATATAAACTAGTCCCTATTTTGAAGTTGATGTCTTAATGTTTGAATTTCCAACTTCTCTCCCAAAGAAAAAAGGTGGTCTCTTCTTACAGAAAAATTCAAGTAACTGCTTTCTGAACTTTATTTTAGGTACGTGTTTGAGTTCTAACTTTGTTGGACGGTGTCTTGACTGATACATAGTTAGCATGTGCCCAGTTTTTTTTTTTTTTTTGAAAGAGAAATGTACTCAGAATTCTACACGTTAACATGTGATAAAGTTCCAATTTTGCTGGACTACATCTTTCCAAGCAGAATGAACATTTAATTGAGCACTTCATAGTTTTTTTGTGTATGTGTTCTACTTGCTCATTGTTGCTCTTGAAAGTACTTCATCACATATCATATTCTTTTTTTCAAGGAATCCTTTTATCCTGTCTAAAGATGTTATTTGCAGGTTTCTTTGCACTCGGATAGTTGGGTTGCCATTGGATTCTATCTTCTTTAGCTTATTTGATTTTATGTTGAAATGCTATTATTTTTTCCAGATACGGAGGAATATACCTTGATTCTGATGTTATCATTCTGAACCCTCTGCATCTAATGAATAATTCAATTCCTGTTGAGGATCAAAAGGATGGGTCTTCATCATACAATGGTGCAGTAATGGCCTTTGAAAAGAATAGGTACATGTTGGTATTAAATATTCTTTAATATGATATATACTTCATCTTGTTTGTGCATGGGGTACATTGAATCGTAGTTTTCCTTTGTAAATGTTTCTTTTAATGCATTTACACAGGATTGACCCATGAAACTTTCTTGTTCTAACTTAGGAAATTCATGTGAAATGTATGAAAGGGCAAATCTTATTTATTTACACATGATATATCATATAAAAGACAGTTGATCAACAGCCATCCAGTGTGTTTCTTTCAGTTAGTCCTTAATTTTGTTTCAAGAAACTGTATGTCATACCAGCCTCAAGTAAGAACCTCCTGGAAGATGTCTTAAAAGGTATTCGTAAAAGATAACAACACTCTTGCCTATACTGGCTTATGCCCACCACCTACAGTAAGTTGTCACCCAGAGTCAGGATCTACGCCTGACACTATACATCTCTCTGCAGGTCTTTAGGTTACTACTGAGTACACACTAGGTTAATGGCATATCCGTTATTTGTTAAATCTGACATCACCTGTGGATGTGTCCTTTCAGAAAAAAGAGAGAGTTAAACATAGGGTCTTGCCACTGTATGTATCATGGAGATTCTTTTTCTTCCAGCAGAAGAATTTGATTATAATCATTAATATATATTACTGACTGCTATGATCACTTTAGGTCCGAAACATAATTTCTTGCGTAAAAATGTAACAAAACAATATTGTATGCCTTTTTCATGTTTAATTATACTTACTAGCTTCCAATTCCAATTCTCAGAAAGAAGTTCAAGTTCCTGTTTCTTGCAAAGTATTCACACAACTGTCTTGTGATAACTGTTGCATAGGTTGGAAGAAATTTCTTTTTGTACATTAAGTTGTAGCCTAGTGCTTTATATTTTTTTTCTGAAGGGTTAATGTGGTAGATTGGAAATGGAGAATCTATTGCCGCGTGATATGCTCGGAACTCTAGACTGTAGCTTTATGTACTTTGAGTTACTGAATTTGGATTACAAATTTGTAGTGTTTTTATTAAGGATCGACTAGTTCACTGTTAGCATATAGAGACATGTTTAATCTTAAAAGGTACTGTAAGGAGAAGCATTCTTGGCCTTTAACAAGTAGTACTACACCATGGAAGAATTCTTGATGTCCTAGTTTCTCGTAGTTGGGATTTATTAGACGTTATTAATCCTAAATGAATAGTAGAAGATATCTTTTGCCCACTTGTTACAGAGTCGTCCTCGCCTATGGATATTACATTCAGCAGCAATGTGGTGGGTCAGAAGAAAAGGCGCTTTTGTCAGGAATTAATTAAAAGTTCTTTTTTAAGCCTCATTGATGGCATGAGAAAGAATCAGCAACCAACATTCCTTTAGCTACATAATTTAATTATTGGATGGTCTACTTCCTTTGGCAAGGAAAGCTAACTCGATAAATTTGTTGATATATTGGTCTCAGAAGACAGTTTAAACTAACATAATCAATGCCACTCTTTCACTAAATTACCTCAATACTGTTTGCCTTGGATGACGCGCCCTTGAAGAGGGCAATAACATGCCACATTGCCAGCATTACATGCTAGACCTAAGGGCATTATTTGTCCATTAGTCCCTGTTGTTTGTGCATTACCTAATGAAATTAGCAAACATTTTGGATGCACTAAGTATTTAATAATGTGTCTAAATAACCTTTTCTTCTATTAAAGCAAGTTTGAACACTCAAAAGGAAAATAAAATAAAACAAACACTAGGTTTCAGGAGTCTGTGATTAAGTATCTAAATTTTGGGATCAGGGTTTAGATGATTATTGGACTTCAAACGGTTATAACACTTTCTGTTGCATGATTCTCTCTTCTTTATCAATATTCTGTTATGTTTGATTCTGACATCAACATTTCAAAATTTGCCAGCACGTTTATTTGGGAGTGTTTGAACGAGTTCTATTCAACATATGATGATGCCCGTTTAAGGTGGAATGGCGTCGATTTGATGACAAGAGTAATAAACAGGCTTTCAAGCAAAGCAGACAAATCAGTACAGATTGAAATTAAGATAGAACCTTACTTTGCATTTTATCCTATCAGTTCCATGAATATTACCAGGTATTCTTCTTTCTAATTATGTTTTAACTTTTTTTTCTCTCTGCGTCTGATCTTAAGCATTGACTCACAATGTAGCTTCATTTAGTTATGTTCTACAGCTTCATTTATTTGTGTTCTTTAAAATTCTTTCTAATTGTGTTCTATAGCTTCATCTAATTGAACTTAGTATATGCTGATTATTGTGTTTTGTTTTAGTCTACTTTCTTTTACGCTTGTTTGCTAACTGCTGATATTTAATAGCATAACCTTGAAGGTTAGTGATGATACGGATCTGTCTAGCTACAGATTCCAAATATATATATATATATATATATATATCCACTACAGCATTTGAATGCTTTAATCATCATTGATGCTCTTTATTCAGTGTTCGATATTACTGAGTTTTTTAATCAGCTGACCACATGGTCCTGTGGATATCTTTGTTGGTCCTAATTTCATGAATTAAAGCAAAGTATATTATGCAGGTACTTTTCAGAACCAGTTGATAAACTTGAGTCAGCTCATCAGGAAGCTCTTTTGACCAAGATGCTCAATGAATCCTTTACATTTCATCTTTGGAATGGCTTAACATCTGCCCTGGTACCTGAGTCTAACAGCCTTGTGGAAAGACTTCTGAATCAATATTGTATACGTTGCGGTGATGTGTTATGAAGTCCAATGGTTTCTTGAGCCGTCAATTCATTATTTTAACCTCTGACAAGTAAGTTTCACAAAGTAAAACTTCATGAAAGCTAAAGTTGGATTATGAAACAGTGTTCAACTACCTTGTGCTGTTTACAACGATCTTGGAGTACCAGAAGGTGATCTTTAGTTTAGCTGAAAAAAATTCAGTACGCTGCCAGACCACTGAAGCATTTTAATGAAGAAAAATGTGGGCTTGCTGTCAAAAGAACGTATCTCCTGTGGTCCTGCTGTTCGAAGTTCCAATCAAATGGTACGTTGCAGAGGATATGTACGTTGCAGAGGATATCTGAATAAGAGGCATAATTAGATGAGTTTTGTCTGTTCGTCTGGTTTTAGCCCGTGGCGTTTGTTGGTGTGTCAATATAGTGTTAGTACATACAGGCTAGAAAAAATTGGAAGCCAGTATTAAGTTTTTTTTTATTTAGGGTACTTTTGTACAGGCAATTGTTGTGCCAAACAATTATCCACCATTTGAGAAATGTGGGAAGATTACTTTTGGCTTGTTGTACTATTCTTTTTTATGGATAAAACAATATCGTGATTCATACCATTAAGATATCAGTTCATATTTCCTTGTCATGGTTCAATTGAAACGCTTCACGTTTTTTTTTTCTTCTATATGTTTTCTTGATTATGAAGGATAACTGCTGTAATTATCCATATCTGACAAACTTTTATGACATTTAGAAAGAAAGTCTTTTTTTCAATAATAATATTCCCGTTATATTAAAAATTGATATGCGTACATTTTCTAACACAATCTATCGATCAATTTGCTTTCCTTTGTGACAAAAAGTGCTGAAAGTCAATCTAAAATATTTGAGAGTTGACGCGAACTAGTTGAAAAATTAACTGAAAAAGTTGAAACTTAAAATAATAGAGGCTACTAAATTATCCGTCGTTATGTTGACAGTACAAATATGAGTGAGTTATACTCTTTGATGATTAGAATTTTATCTAAAATATTTTGCGAGAAGAGTGTTCAATGCTATAAATTATAAGAGCTCACTGAGTAGAAGTGAGTTATACAAATATTTTATTCGTATTTGACAATAGAGAAATGTTTAGTCCATTAAGGGGCGTTTGGTGGATGCCCTCGAAAAATATATTTTAGATTATATATATATATATATATATATATATATATATTATTTATTAAATTATCAATAATATCAAGAAATAATATTTGGCACGTACTAACAATGTAATTGATCATTTATATTACTATATTTTTTTAGAAAGAAATGATCATTTGGCAAGATGTGCTCGCTAAAATACCCTTATTACATATTATAAACTATTGTGTTTGAAAAAAAATTATAGAAAAGAGAGGATGAATAATAAAAATAAGTGAAACCAATAATTGTTAAATTCAATTCACTAAACAAATAAAATTAAGTAAAAAAATCAAACATAGAAAAATAAATCATGTAAAGAAATTCATACCAAAAAGTTTCTGCAATTTCTTTTAGTCCGATGACATGAGATGGCGCACGAATATATAATATTCTTATATATGATGATTTAATAAGATTAAGATAAAATATTGTATTAGTTCAGATATAAAAACTATGAATTCTACTTTAATGAGGACATCTCCTCTAGGTGTTATTCGAATTTGTCAGTCTGATGGTAATTTAAATTATCACATAAATTAAAATTACTAATATTTAACATTTAAACAAAGATTTGGATATTTATCTTTTTTATTGTCAATCTCAATGTTAAAAAAAAAGTGAGTATACTACTATCGCCTCAGCTAATCTTGATCAAATATCACTCCGGATTGGAAAAAAAATCGATGAAACTTCATCCACCATAATTAATTGAGTTGAATGATTGACTAAGATTTTAATTTATAATTAGTGTACATAATTATTAGCACTGGCATAAATTAAAAGATCGACGATATTTTTTGAGTACTAGGATAGCAGCAGAAAAAAAACTACTGAAGCTGAACCACAGCGCTTTGCAATTACTATACCCACGCGAATAAAAATGAGCTACCGTCGGATCCCACCCGCCCAAAACGGAAATTTAACTAGAGTAGAAGTATCTTCTATCAATCTAATATCGTAATCAAGCATCAAAATGTAAAATTTTGCTACAATCATAGCTACTGCGCCTTGTTAATTAACATATCCCCAACAAACGAAAATGACCTGACACTCGCCCTTCGAAAAAAAAAAACTAAATTCGGAGTAAGGTAATATTTGTATAAGCACCTGACTCGGTGTTCGGAATGGAAGCGAAAAATAAAAAAAATTAAGACCAACAATTAGTAAATTCAAATGGATAATCAATTGAAATCTAATTTTATAACTAAACATTAGAATTGTTATTGTCACGAGAAGTTTAAATCTTTAGCTGATATAGGAAAAAATTGACAATTAAGAGAAATGATAATAAAAAAAGAGTGAGAGATTTATATAAGCAAAACGGACCCTAAAATGAAGACTTATTATTATTACACTTTTGCATTGGGCCCAAAACATCTCTTCTCCACGGGGTTCCAAACCCACTGCACAAGAAACCTCCTCCCGTTGACCCCGTTCAAATTGTACCCCGCCCCGTCCGACCCCTCGTACACACTCCCCACGAATCCCCCGCCGCCCCCCGTCCCGTACACCCCCACGCACAGGTCCGCGATCTCCGTCGGCGCCGTCGGGTCGCCGCCGGCGTACCACGCGTTGATCAGCGGGTTGCTCGACAGCTCCGCGAGCTCGTGCCCGATGACGCTCACCATCCCGTCCACCCCGACGTCCCCGTTCGGCGCCCCGAGCACCCGCACCCAGTGGCCGCTCGCGTTGCGCGCCGACGACCCGCCACCCATGTAGTCCGGCAGCGCGAAGGGGAATGCGCACATCCCGGGGCACTGCGCCCCGCTGTGCCCTACCCACGCGTACGGCACCGTCACGCCGACGATGGCCGGGAAGGTGAAGTAGTGGAAGCCGCATACCTCCCTGCAGAAGTCCTCCACCTCGACGTCCGGCGACGTCAGCACCAGGTAGAGGCCATTGTACGGGTCCAGCGGGAGGGGCTGCGGATACGCGGCCACGGCGGACTTGATGATGGACTGCATCGCCAGCCGAGTCAGGGACGCGCCGTGGGAGTACACGGCGTCGTGCAGCTCCCCCGCGAGCACGAAGCCGCCGGTGACGTTGGAGCCGGTCTGGTCGGTGTACAGGCGGACGGTGCGCCACCAGTCGGCGACGGAGGGGGAGGAGGAGGCGGAGGAGAGGGACATGAGGAAGTCCCTGATGGTGGCCTGTGACGCCGGATCCCAGTGGCCGTACCATATGACGTAGAGGTTGATGGAGGAGGTGAGCACCGGACCCATGTGGTACGCCATGTCCACGAGCTCTGAAGAGGCGTACAGATGGTTGGGTTGCATTGGGTTGTAGCTCTGGTGCTGCCATGAGAGGGCCTCCGTGCAGAACCATGACAGTGGAAAGAGGAAGAGCAGAGAAGAGAGTTTGCTCATCATCTTTTATACAGCTAATAGTTTCCTTCAGTTGATGGTCAGGTCACCTTGTGCTTTGGTTTTATAGGTGGTGATGGAAAAGTAGAATGGTATGGATCCTTGAAATATGACAAAAATAAGTATCTATAATGAAATAGAAATTGGGTAATACAAACAATTTATTTTGCCAAGTTTATATCACATGATTAGCAAGTTCTCTTTTGTGTGCTTCTTTTTTCCATTGGAAAGGGGTGCATTTGATTTAGTGCAAAATATAGTCTTTATAAACAAATTCAACAAAAAAAGATGCGTGATAATATAGGAGTAAAAGTGGTAAGAGTAGAATAATTTTCTATGTATAAAAAAAACATCCTATTTTTTGGGTGATTTTTATAATTAAAAAATATTATCAGTTTTTTCATGATACTATATTTTATATTATAATTTATATTTATGATAACACGAATAACTAATTTTAGTTTATAAATTAACATTAATCATATATTATATATTTTGATCTCATTATTTATGACATATTTTTTTGTTAATATTTATTCACTTAACTTTTATATTAATTGAGTAACTTCGAATCTATCCAAAACATAATAAAAATCCATAAAATTTTAATTACTTAGATTTGTGTAAAAACTGCCTAGATTCTTTTAGGGCTTGAAAAAAAATTATTTATTTCATGTTGGGTCGAGTTGGTTTTTTAGATTTTCGATTTTTCATTTTTTTTTTGCCTATACTCCTAATTGATATTTTTTAACTGATACAAATAGAATTATACAATGTAACATAACTGGTTATTTTTTTTTGAAAAATGAGTATATACAGTATGGTTTTTAACTTAAACTTACTCATAATTTGGCTTGAAATATGACTGCAACATTTTTGACCAAAATTATCTAGTGCAAACTTGAGCAATAGTATACCCAGCAACATAAAAAAACATATTATACTTTTTTTTAAATCAGATAAATAATAATTCGGATTCAGCAATTGAGATCCAGAAGCTAAAGTATAGGTGTACTACACAAAATGTAGGCATTTTATGGTAGGATTTGAATACTCACATCAAATAAGTTCTGGATATTAAAATAGAACAAATTCCAAAAGGCAAAATAACAGAATACCCAAAATTTATATCTTTCAGAATAAAGCATGACCATTCAAAAAAGATGATATAATATAAAAGTTTGAAGCAGCTTTCCTCAGTTTTGAATCATGGGAAGCAGAGACATTGTGCCCAATGACCAATACTTAATGATAGCTACAACCACCTATACTTTTTGTCTATTCCTTCGATGCAGAAATTGCATTGGGGTTAGAACTGTGCTACAGGATATATAACCACAACGAGGAAGCTCTAGATGGAAGACTGACATTAGAAAAAAGAAAAAAAAATTGGATTGTGAGTCCAAGGAATAGATAAAGAAAAATAGGATCATGACCCAAGCGTTCCAAGTTTTATATGGATCAGAAAGGAGTTTGGTGCAACATAAGAGCGTGAAGGGATTGAATTGTTTCTTTGCCACCACCATCCCTGCAAATTCCAATGCCTACTCTCATGGCCTCCTTCCAAATATTAACTGCAGGTCAAGGTAATTAAAGCCATGGGGATAAAAAATCCCATGCATGTGATTGTTCTCTTATTAGACATCTCCTTGGCGTACTAACTCTTCTAACTAATTTATGGGTTTAGAATGACATCTGTGATTTCTACAGGGAGATAACAATGCGGTCATGAAGGCACGCAAGGACACAAAGGGGCAGGCCTTCTCAACACATCATGTGCCGATCAAAGTCTCTTTGTCCACAGTATTACTTCTATCAAAAAGATACAGAAGACAACCATGTGCTCACAGCAACTGCCTACTCTTTTAATCATGATATGTGACCATGGGAAATGAACACTCATCAAACGTTTGTTTTCTTTAGGGCAACCTGGGGAAACTATTTCTGGTGCCAATCTCTTTCAAGAATGTATAAACAAGGTTTCAGTAATGTAAACTACAGTTACCAACTTGCTTTGAAGTCAATATCCACATTTAAGCATGGAATGAATAACCATTCCATAAAGTTCTAAACTACGGACGTTATTATAAGGAATCACAACTTTGGCCACTGACCTGAAGATGCATAGACAACAGAAAAGAAAACTCTGGCCAATCTGTCCTGAAGATGCACAGACAACAGAAAAGAAAACTACGTATGAAAAGAAGAAATGGCAGGGCAAAAACAAAGTGATAACAAGGTCCTCTGACCTGTCCGGAAAGGTTACAAGTCTCAATAGTTCAAATAGCATAGCAAAGAATCATCTATGCAATAGAGCATGACAAAAGCTTGTTCTGCTAAGCGTTTCCAATCAGAATTGCCTCCTGCAATCTTTGCCTTCCTTGATGCATCGACATAAAGAAACTATATGGTCAAAGATCCATGAGGAGAAGCCAATAACTTTACTTTCTTGATTAAATGAGCAAAGTACAAAAATGTGTCATCCAACATGCTTTCACATATGAAAAGCAACAGAATGACTTCTTTGCAGTCTGTACAAACAAAAATAATAATCAAGAGGTCCATCTAAATGGTCTTAAAATCTGAGCATGTTGCACTTTTTTTATTCTTTTAACTAAAGCTGAAATCTGGTGGTTATATTCCTTAGCTAGAGCTGATAAAATGTGAAACGAGATCGGGCTGATAGAAGATGAGAAATTTTAATTAATGTGAAAAATAATCCTTCAATGCAAATAAGCAAGACGTATCAAATCTAAGAAGTTCCACATAGAATGCAACTAGTTAAAAATGTTAATGTCCATAGGGTCGAATCACAACGTAAAAATAGAAAGGTGTTGAATGATGATTCTAAACTTTATAATTGATGCTAGAAAAGGTGGGAAGTAAGACAACATAATATATATGTGCAACTTGAATCTAACAAATTCAAATTAACATTTCCAGACATCATGAAGATACAGGATGGAGAAATTAGATGCAACACAAGACAATGATGATATATCCTATAAATTCACTAGGTCCCCAAGCACTTGAATGTGAAATAGCAGTTGGAAGTACGAACCAAGTCCTTTTTAAAAAAAAAGTTTGAACCAAGTTGCCAAAAACTTGAAGGAGAAGAAATGCTTTCAATAATATTTTTTGCATAATATATTTAATAATGTTTAAGTGCAAGAATGATTCTAAATTAGTTAAGAAGAAACTCACTGTTCTTTATGAAATTTGATAAATGATGTATACTATAGACTTCATTTTATCAATTACGCAAAGTACAAAATAAGTGACATCCTGCTTTTTTTAGGAAAACAAGTGGCATTCTTGGCAAGAAATTATAGAAAAACACAATCAATGTGCAGCAATAAAATCCAAAAAAATGTGTTTAATCAAGCAGTCATTTTGTGTTTGATGATTGAGAGATCAGGAGTTAGAGCAGCGAAAACAGCACATCAGCTAAAGCAAGAAGAATATTTTGCAGTAGGCTCCTCTGACTGAATCCCTATTAACCGGGTAGTTCCCATTGCAGTGGCTCGCACTTTTGCCATTTTATACAACAATAGAAAGCAAGGGCATGATACACAATCCAAACATAGTAATCATAATTATTTACTAGGAAGACATCTCTTTTCATTTACATCCTTCTCTTCGAGCTTAAAAATGTGTCTCTTATTGCAGATGCAAAGTGGAAGAAACATCTAAAAAATTATGTTAATACATGAGTAATCTAAGTGAAAACCTATCTTCTGATCAACCCATGAATCATAAATTAACTTCGATTTTTTTGGCTAAGTCATCATAAATAAACTTTAATTTCATAATTAGATGAAAGAATGATATATACTTGCACATTATACAGAAATTAACAGTAAATGTTGCAATGTGACTATGTCAAAAGGAAACTGTATACATTTTATTGTCAATTAATTAAACACGGTCCATCATCAATTTAATCATAACCAATCTCATTATATAAGTTATATCATTACTCATTAGCAGAACAATCACAATATGCTATAAAAAAATTCTTAGAAAGAAAAAGAAGATATGAGAGATTCAGCAACAAAAAAGGACATTAAAGATACAAATTTTCTACATATTTCCATTATATTCATAAGTAGCTCTTTTTTGCCTTAGTCCTTTTCGGCTTGGTTCAGGTTACTATAAATCTAATTAATGTTTAACTGTATTATTGATCTAGTTCGGAACTTCATCTCCATGAATCATAGCCTACATCAAATATGTTACAACTGCACCAGCTATTCATTCAACAATTCAACAGAACGAAGGCTTATTCGTATTTGTTCCCCCAATTTCATTAATGATTACAGTAATGCAATGTATTTGACTATTACTCACATGTCTGCCTATTAATAATACTGGTCACCTTAGGTAGTCAAATAGATTAAACCAATGTCGATGTAGGAGTTTAGCATAAACCTATTATCCACGTTATTGAAATATATAACTAAAAGCATATCTATTTTTTTTAACAATCAAGTTTAAGTTTATAATATATTAATCAATTATGGTGTCTTTAAATTGGTGGTACTGTTTGTAAAATAACTCAAATATATTTCTTTTGTTTTCTTCAAAACATATATGCTTTATTTGGTATTGGTTGATATCAGTCTTTTCCTCCTCTCTATTCTTGCATCACAACCGTATTACTCTATGAACCTTGTACGCCTATTTGTTTCTATATCCGATCAAATCATATCCAATTGCAACGATCCCTAACGTTACCTACAATCCTTATTTCATCACCGAGTTCATACAACAAGGAAACAAGAATAATGTGCGATTCATGCTTGACGAACAAGCATATTACTTTCCTTGCTGATCACACCAAAATGTTGAATAGTATTACGATCATTCGAACAATATTTGTACACTAACAAGTAAAAGGCACATACATCAAAAGAACAAAAATAAACACATCTATATATTTCTTTCCATCAGGATTCAGATAACGTATGCAAGTATGGGTTATCTGGCAATACATACACGGCTAGGAATGGTGTTCTTGCTCTTGGTGGGAGGAGAGGCAGACTGAGAGGTCGATCTGGGCGCGCTGGCATTGGGAGAGCTTGAGAGCCCGATGCTGGCGCTGGAGCAGAGGGATCCCACGGCCTCTGACTCCCGGCTGCAGCAGGCGGCGACCATGCAGTCCGACAGGGAGCGGTTGAGGTGGCGGCACGAGGCCGCGAGCTTCCGAGAGGTCACATACCCGGCGGTGGCACTGGGAGAGGTCGTGGTGCATGGCGTAGCAGCCCCACGACGCGGCCAACGCTCCACTGCCGTCGTCATCGTTTCTTCGCATCTCACCAGCGGTAACGGTGCCGTGGAACGGTCGGAATTGGGCCTTGGGTTTAGGAATGAAATATCAGAATCAGGCTTCCTAACACGAGCCCTTGAGCTCAGTCCATGACGGCTGTGGCCTGTGGAGGAGCCCTAATGGGCTTTGGTTTCATTTTGGGCCGCCAATGAAATGGATCTTTCATATTCCACTGGTAATTAAAATTTTAACTGATCCATGTTTGTTAAGATTATTATTTTTAAAATACATATTGTTTTTTGTTTATTTATATAAAAGGAGGGTGTGATATAAATGCAGACATCAAAATAGTATAACAAATCAATTTTCAAAGTAAGATAATACCAGTTTAAAATATTAATACAATATACATGTTGTGTAGTATGCGCAAGATTTTATCACGCAGTCCTTCAAATATATTTTATTTACCTATTTTTCATTATTCGAATTATAATTTTGACATCAAACTTAAATAATCAAGGATCGAACATTTTTATGTGAGTAGACTTACAAGCGATTCCTTGACACCATGAAAATTGTGTAAATGAGAAAATAATCCAGAACACTAACATGCATTGACAAGGTCAAAACTTGTAACCATGTCAATAATTAGTTAGTTCAAGTAACTGATTAATATAATTGTTAATGAATTGAGCCCCACAAGATCATCAAAAAACTTGCCTTTGATACAACTTTCCATTGAGCATTGAAACTTTTGTGTGAAAAGAGATAAATAAAGGGATCTCCGATGCCATACCCAATGGAAAGCTGGTTTCATAAAGACCAGCAATCAGAATGGCCATATGGATATATAACAATACCAAGGTTTGTCAAATAAATCGAAGAATATTAAAAATTGGTTAAGTATCTATCAATATTTTTAACATTTGTTATATTTTTTCATTTTAAAAAAGATATTATATGCTTAAAAAGTAAAGTTTTATAAATATAATGTAGTATATTATGATTATAAATTATAGTTTTTAAAGAGAAAAGAAATTATGCATTTCTAATTTTAATATTTGTTATTCTTTTATATCTCTTATGCTTTAAAAATAAAGATTTAAAAGCATAATACAATATATTATTATTATAACTTATATTTTTTTAAAACTAAAAACGTAAATATAATATTGTAGAATCAGATTTAAATCTTATAATTCTACAAATTTTCGACCCCTGGTAAAATTATAAGGTATATATAACACATATATACATACAATTATCACACAAGACCCAAGATACTTACCACACAAGCGGCTGCCTAGGTCATGAGCTTAATAATAACGAATAAGGGACATTAAATATACTAAACACAGAGGATCATTGATACAGCTTTTAGGATTCAATTCTTGTCTCGAGTATTCCCGAGAATATGAAAAGCTGATTAGTTTATCAGAATACAGAGTACTTGAGAAACATAAATGTGAAACATTCAAAAACAAAATATTAAACATAGTCTGCAATACAAGTTTCTAGAAAAAAGAAACACAATGCGAAGGTTAAAAGCAGCAAACGGCAAAATCGATCTCTTTGAGCAATCAAAACTCAGGTTCTCCTCGCTAAACTCTGCCGCCCTTGCTCAAACTAACCATGCGAGCTTGTGCCTCACCTTGCATGCCTCTGACATTTGAGCCAGACTGGTATCCGCCTGTCCTCCCTTGATATCCCCCGGAACGAGGTCCCTGACCACCCCGATCTCTTTGATAGGCACCCCCTCCGCCCTGACCCGAACCCCCTGTCCTACCACCATATCCAGTACGCGCTCCATATCCACCACCTCTACCTTGCATTCCTCCACCATAATTATCCTGCCACTTCCCAGCAGGGCCAGTGAAATCTTGACCCTCTCCCCTCCGCCTTGGTGGAAGTCCTTCAAGGCCCCCGCCGGTCCTAGCCTCAAAAGCCCTCTCGTTGTTTTCAGCAAGAATTCCAAGCTTATCTGCCATCTGGAACAAAAGACTCTGCAACCTAGTTTGTTCCACATTATGGAAAACTACGCACCTTGTCGGCTGGTCCCAACTAGCATGCAGCTCTTCCATGATCATCATCTTACTAACAATGCTGTGGACATGGGCCTCAGATAGGTCAAACATTGTAGTCAGTTGATCTAAGCTTAGGGACTCGTAGCAAGAAGAGAATGCAAAAAGGTATGTTCGCAATGCCTCTTCTTTGATCTTGGTCTTCAGCATATCAAGCACAGCTTCTCGATTCCTAAGAAGCTTCCAGATGTCAAGAGACTGAATCACATTGAAGGCCTTCTGATAGTCTCCCTTAGTAAGGACTCTTGTTGCAGCCATGACATGGTCCCTAACATTTTCAGGAGGACCTACAAATGTCAGCCTCTCATTCGATTCAAGAAGCCTGCGGAATGTCTTGCTAATAGGCTTGCGCTTGGGATCATAAATAGTTGCAGCCATGTTAGGGACCTCGAGAAGCATTGCACAAATCAGATGAGTTGCTTCAAGTAACTCAAGGTTGATATGCATGTGATAAGGCATCTGTCTTCTCCTCTCAAGCTTCTCCTGATAAAACAAATACAAAGCCTTCAGCATCCTATAAATATGAATGTTACGAAGCAAAAGTAAAAAACTAGCAGGAAACTAAAACCCTCATTTACTTTGCCCACAACAAACACTTAACGAACATGCATGTAGAGCAGAAAACCAAACATTGGTTAGACAAACAAGAAACATGCATCCAACTTCCTAAAAAAATGTGCATTCAGATATCACTCAGATCAGACTAGAAGAAGATGTGTAATTGTTTCTCTTAAAATAAAGTCCCGCTTAAACAAACGCCATGTGTCAACTGTGTGTATGATCACGAGGAGGACAATTAGCAAGTTGTGCCAACTGCAGGTATGATCACGAGACAGACAATAAGCAAGTTGTACACAGATTGTCGTGCAATCAGATTGGGATAAACAAAATAATATGACGAACAACACCATCTATTGCAGTAGCTTCAAGTGATTATCAAACACTTCCACATCAGATAATGTTTAAACATCAGATAAAGATCCCAGCTTCTCTTGCATGAAATGACAAGACAACTCATTGGCTCTTATAATTATGTCTGCAAGTCATTTAGAAGTTCCACACTCAAGTTAGATAATTTTTTAATGAATTTTAAGGTTGCTTATTGGAACAAGCATAATAGTTCTACTTTTTTTAGGTGAAAAAGGAGCTGGCCAAGTTGTGTCAATCACGCTTTCTGCAAGCTCCTTGCTTTGTATTTAATCTTTTAAATTACAATCTAATGTAAATATCAACATCAAACTTAAAAAAAGTATCAATTTTGGCCTACAAAACTCTTTTTAAGGGCTATGAATTTCTTCTTTGAGAAGCAAACTTAAGCCTTCCTTTTGAGTGTGGAAGAAAATGTTAGTCCTATCTCCTCAAGACAAAAAGAACATTGTGGCAACTCTTTGGAGAAAAGAAAATGGAAAGAACAATATAGAAGAAATTGAATGATGTGACCCCTAATTATAGAGCAATTTCCTTCCACAATTCATATTAAACTTAAAATCAAACTCATTTCCCTATTGAATACCTTATAATTAAGTTGAAGGTCATTTTGATACAATCTGTTATATAATATATGACAAAGATTCAAAACCAGTTCAGACCAGTTCAATCCAATTTTAACGTCTCCTTTCAATTTTTCCCATAAAATATCTAAGTAGACTGATGGTTTATTAAACCAAGATATTAGTTAATGGTCAAAATATTTTTTAAACAATATTTTTTTTTTGATAGGGAAATGCTCAAGATATTTTTAACCAAGATATTAGTTAAGCCAGTACCAAAAACAGTGCAGGAGCAGCTCAACCAGTATTGCTGTTTTTTGAAGACAGTGAATACGAAAAAAATAAAGAAAAAGAGTAAAAACCAACAGATAACAGAAATATTTAAGTAAATGCTTAAAATGGAAAGTAAACTAACAGTATAGACAGCACTAGAAGATTTCTGCAAGACAGCACAACTGATGTCATGGATAAAAGACGTGCATAAAACAAAGTGCAAGGAATGCAAGGACAAATGCTAGTAAAACAACAGTAACCCTATTAGCAGTATCTCATGTAATTTGGACTATATTTGCACCAGAAAAACAGATCTCGATATCTCATCAACAAGAACCTCTATTCCATGGTACATCTTTGTAAATATTTGAACTTTATGAAGCGTTCAAGGAGTCACAAGGTAGAACTGCTGGAAGTCATCATACAGTTTAAATTGAAAGATTAGCATTTCTTCTATGCATTCCAACATTTCCCTGTGCTTTGGCCAAAAAGTTGGTTTATTCAATTATTTTCTATGATTATCTTGTACCAAGTACATGCAACCACCAAAACTCAACTGATAAAATATAACATGTCAAGCATAATTATTGTTGTACCTGTAAATGTATCACATTTTGGAAATTTCCAATGATGTATACTAGTAAACCAATTATTTACAAGAAATTTAATTATGTGACTTCTACAGCGCAGATCTACTACAGTTGCAACTAGTCATACATTTAGACATTGTTAAGTCTAAATTCATATTTGGTGTCCCAAAATAAAACCTTTATATCAGCAGATTTTCAATGTAAACAATCATGCTACATAGCTATATAGATATATAGTCTAGGACTCCATTTAAAACTATAGAAGGTTATGTATCTCTATATATTTAATTAGCATTGGGACAAGAAATATCAAACTGCAATAACTCCTCTACTACAAGAGAAATTTTACTGCTATTTTAAATGTCAACTCTCAGACATAAGTTGCTTGACTATTGATCAGATCTTAAAGAGACAAAAGGGATTAACAAAAGCATGAAATGCAGCCATTGACTTTTTAAGCTATTTTTTAGAAGAGGTAATTAGTTATTTTAGTCATGGAAAGTGACATTGAGAAAATCATTCGTTATGATACGTCCGAACTGGAGAGGGCACTTGTGAGATTTCACTGATAAAATGACACTACATTGTACAATTTTGATTACACCTGTACATTTTTATATATGACATAATACAGCATGATTACTAACAATAATTGGTCCGTCTGTGATAACATATTTAAATAATAGTCTCACTTCTACAAGCATTTACATGACATATATAGGATCAGGTTTGTCATTTAATGGATGATAATCATCTTTCGAAAAAAAACATGGACATTTTAAGGACAAACATGGACATTTGTAGAAAGAAAAAGAAAAGGATTGGGAAATTCTGGGATAGTACCTGTTCAGGGGTCTTTTCATGGTAACGACTCTGAGACAAGCCTTGAGCAAGTAATTCCTTCACTCTACCACCTTGGTACAGTTCAAATAGACAACCATGTGCCTCTGGTATCAAACCAGCTCTGAAAGCACAAAGCCCAAGTTGTGCCATCACTCTGTTAAAGAGTATCTGTGAAGATATATCCATAAGCTGAATACCATCCTGTAAGTGACTCATCAAAAGAAGATCACGAGCAATTGCAAACTCATCAGAAATGGCATGATGATATATATCACAAAGCATGGCCCTGGCTTTTGTTCTCTCATCACCATTTTTGAACACAAGAGATACCAATTCATTCATTAGCTCTCTACAACTTTCTGGAAAGGTAGGTCGCCTTGGCACAACCTTGTCAATCACAACAAATGCTGGTGGTCCCCTGATTTCTTCCGTAGCTTGATGCTCATCGCCTGCATCAGTATTGCCATTCTCCACGCTGGCACCTTCATTCTCACCCTGCTCTGCCAATTTCCTCATTGCATCATAAACCTCTTGGGGCTTGTAATATATCAGTTCGACCCGCCGCAGAGCCACCTTAGAAGCTGCTTTCAGGTCTCCCACCTTTTGAAGATAGTTTTGTACATTCTCTGCTATAACAAGAAACGAGGGCTCATCTCTGAGCCTCTCAACATATTCCCTAGTATGTGGATCAGTGCACTGCAAACTCTTGAAGAACTCTGAATCTAGCCTCTCAAGAAATGCAACCAAGTTACCCCATACTCGAATTTCTCCTTTATAGTCTGTACCCTTCTGTGTCTCACGTTCTTCGGGTTCAGACATGTCATCAACACGAATATTGGGATGCTGCTGAAGGATGTCAAGCACAAGAAGCATATTCTCAGCACATTTCTTCCACACATTGACTGGCATATGACCAAGCAAGCTTGGGTTGATATCAAACTGTGCGGAAATCACGCTAAATAAGATTTCAAGCTTCTGAGCAGGAGTCTTGGCAACACGAGTCAAAAATGTCAGCTGCTCAACCTGTTCGACCCTTCCTGTTCCCTTCTTACCCCTAGCTGCAACAATCTCCTTAAGTTTCTTATCAACAATATCCCATGTGATTTCACTTGGATCCTTCATGAACTGTTTGTCCATGAGCTTATCCTTCTTACTCATCTTCTTCTCCCAGGTGCCATCACCCTCAGCCTGCTCGCCCGCTTCCTCCTCATCATCATCCTCTTCCTCGTCAGACATCACAATCTTGGAGGGGTCTTCTTCAACCTCAGAACCTGATTCATCTTCCTCCTCCTCTTCCTCTTCATCAACCCCTTCATCATCACTCTCAGGCTTCTCGCGGTACTTTGTGATCAACTCCTCATACTGCTTGTTATTCTTCTTGAGTTTCTGCTTCATAGAGTTAAGAGCTTTGGCATTGCTGCTGCTCATCTTCTTCTTTGCATCTTTATTAGCCAGTGCCTGGGCCAGGAAATCCTCGAGCATAACCAGGGCCTTGATGTAGATGTTAGGGGTCTTCTCAGACTCCGTTACCCGGACAACCTTCTCCAGCTGCTTGTTGATCTTCTCAAAGCTCTCCTGGAGGCTCACCCAGTCATTGATCTTCATCGCATTCCGCATCTGCTCCACAGTGGCATTCATCTCATCGAACCGCTTGTCGCGGGCAGACTTGATAACCCGGTGCTGACCAGTAGAATCATCACTGTCGCTGTCCGCCTCCTGTAGGTACTTGCTCCTCTGGGTGGCTCCAGTGGCCTGCGCTGGCTCTGCATCGCTTCCGTTCTCGTAATCGGACGTCTCCTCCACCTCCTCCTCTGTGTCACTGTCACCGCCCTACCAATCCAAAGATGGCAAATTTATACCGGAAATAACATTAAACACAAAAAATTCAAATCATCAACCGCAACATCCAAGCATCAAGAAGCCAGCAACCGCACCTGTGTCCAGAATCGGGAAGCCATCGTTCCTCTTCTTCGTCTTCCTCTGCCCTTCTTATTCTACTTAAATCTACATAAGCACAAAAAAGATTTATAAATCTCAGAGAAAAAGTGACAGATTGATGACATGATGAACCCTAGAATCTTAAGATGCTGGAAATTTTTTAGCCCAAAGGGAACTCAAAATACTTAAAAAACAATACGAATTGATGCTATGATGAATCCCAGAAGCATTAAAAAAAACACAGAAGGAAGTGAAGAAAACACGAACATATGCATAAATCAAATACCAGGAAATATGTGTTCGCGTCTCTGGTAGAGCAGACGGACGAAGGGACACGAGGAAAAGAGGAAGACGGCGGCTATAATAAACCAACTATTCTAGAGAAAGGGGATAACCCAACTCCGGTTCACCGGTTCTCAAAAGTGAACCGAATGGTTACAGGAAAATTAGGAAATATTCGCCTTTGTATATATAAAAAGGATTTAACGTGGATGCTGCGGGAGCACCCTAGGGACTTAAAATAAGGAGCTTTCGATATGGCGCTCCCTATCTCAACTGCTTATTATTATTTTTTTCATTCTTTTTTTTCGAACCTAATTAATTTTTCCTAATGCAAAGACGCCGCTAAAAAATTCCTCTATGTTCAGAAAAAAACACTCCTCCAGATCAGAGGTACACCACCATGCTCCCACACATGTTCACTCCATTGACGCCGTCCAAAAATCTGTGGCCATCTCCTTCAGAATGGCAGCACCACACTCTCATCACACCTGCTCACTCCATGCGAAGATGCAACTAGAAGTTATTGTTGAGCGTAATGAAACACTAGGGCTTAGTTTGGCATGGGAACCCGACCCAGAACCCGGGTCAGGTTCCCATCGGTTCTAGCAAACGGTGACGGAACCGATTATGCGAACCTGATGACCAAGAACCCCGGGCAGCACACGGGCAGCCCGGGGTTCTAGTCGAGCGGTTCCACCGTTTTCGTGGAACCGCTCGGTTCTGCAGCACGCCTCCTTTTTTTTGCCCTCGTCTCGAAACCCACCCTTGCCCTAATCTTTACCACACGCTCCCAACACGATCGTCTCTTTTCTCCGTGTCGCCGAAACATTTTCCCCCTCTCTGCGTCTCTGCCGACTCTTCTCTCCGATCTCCCTTCGTCGCGGGTGAGTCTC
>LTAE01003505.1:8969-22181 GCA_001647135.1 Pontederia paniculata
AGGAAAGCTGGATTGGGCACCGGAGGAGAGTTGACATCCGATTAAGGGAGAGTGGTAAAAGGACATACGGTGGTGCGGCGAGGATGAAACCTTCAAGATCAAAGCTTCGTAAGAGAGGCAAAATTTGAGTTTGCCATAAAAGATAGTTAGTGGCTGAGAGTTTCAAGGTTAGGCTATGGTGAACTTGAGAAAAAGACGACAAAATAGGGTATCCTGTTGGTTGATTGATGGATGTGTTGGTTTGGTGCGAGGCTTCAGGATTCGTAGTTGATGAACTTGATGTAGCCATAGCTCTGATACCATGAAAGAGCATATTTTCTTATATCTTCTCACTTGGATTACAGGGATTTATATATACATTCTGAATAACTAAATATGAACAGAAGCATAAGATCTGGTGCATGTGGTAACCAGCAGATCTGCAGTAAATGATCTCGACTTTGAGTTGTTGTAACCAAAGATAATATTCTTGTTAACACCGTTAAGTATCGTGAACATAAAGTCAAACATTCATTCGCTATGTATCCTTCAGCAACTGAACCTTCTGGTTGGGCTCTATTACGTACTAAACATTTAAGAATCAGCAAAAACCTACAGCAAATGAAAAAAAATTAAAACTTACATGAAAATCAAAAATCCTTACATAAATACAAAAAAAATATTATGAAGACATACCGTTCTATAGGCAGAATTTATCAGAACTATATCATAATTTATTAGAACTATATCTTGTAACAAATTCTTGCCCTTGTGCAGTTTCTGAAAATTGATTATTTCTGCCATGCAGATCATCATCTATGTGATCATCCACCTCATTCGATATGAAGGCATCATGCAGCAAGCCTTGCCTATCATAGTCAAAGGTTTCTTCATCTCTGCCACTTTTAGCATGACCACTGGATGATGCATTTGATCGATCTTCGCCATGAAGGATCCAATTAACATAACTTCGATGAAAACCATTACAAATGATATGATCTAGCACGGTAGATCTATGAAACAAATATGTATTAAAACATTTAACACATGGACACAAGATCTTTCCGTCAGAGGGTTTATTTTTTAATGCAAAGTCCAAAAATTCAATAGCCCCTTTAACATATTGCGGGCTTGATTTTGTATCAAGATATATCCATGATTTGTCTATCTTAGGTCAGCAAAATGTCAACCATATAATAAAGATATATATATTCTGCAGTGTGGCACATATGTTTATCAGGCAAAATAAGATAGTAAGATTGTCGGCAAGTGTCTCCTCTGGATTCAACAATTCATGCAAACAAAAAGATTAACAAGTGTAAATAAATAAAACAATAAAAAACTTTCACTAAATCAAAAGAATAAAAAAACATATAGTTGAAATGACCACAAAATTTGCGAAATATGTGATATTGCTATGATTGTACCATATTGAACAAGTACACAATAATTCTGAAAAAAAAAAGATAAACATGAATTGTTAGCCCTTTGTGGGGTTCAATTTTTTTTCTCCATGTGCTATATTTTTTTCATTTTCCTTACAACTTTTTAGCCACTACAAATTACAAATTGTGCATTTATTGAAGCTACATTACTAGTTAAGAGATTAATTAAATATCCAATTCTTTTACATTTTATTATGATATTGAATCTTCAGATTTAATATTTTAATAGTTAATCTGGTTAATGCACACTAAGAGTAGCACTAAGATATATAAATCTTAAAAAAGTGGTACATGAATAACATTGGTTGCATTTCTAAAAATAAAATGCAAGTATATGATTAATGAAACATGATATATAAGTTTAACTGTTAGTCTTAATCAAAAAAAATATACAAACTTTTTAATTTGTAGCTCTTGACTTTTAGCACCAAAGAAACATGGCACTAAAGAAAAAACACTACTTGAATCACCAGAAACGAAAATGATAACTTAGATTATTGCTTGAAAGTTTTTTTTCCATGTTAATAATCTATTAACTGTTAATTAGTCTCAACATTATTGAACGAGAAGAGGAATTGGCGAGGATAACTTAAACTACTAGTTGTTAATTAGTCTTGATATTATTTTGCGATGTGAAGAGTAAATATTTAGATTCCTCTTATTCCAAAGTTTAATTTTAAGACATTCTTACTTAAAAGATTAGTTGTCAATCAATGTAAATGATAAACATGGTTAATACAAAAGATTATTTTTTTCTACTACCATATGATATATGATTTAATTGACTCAACTTATTAATCAATAAATGTTAGGCGCTCTGCTGTTGTTGGAGTCTTGTGCCAAATGTGGGTAGAAAAATAGTTTAAATGTCATGGTGATGAAACGTTAGGTGCTTTGTGCTGCTGTTGGAGTATTGTGCCAATTGTTGATAGGAAAATAATTTAAAGGTCACGGTGATAAAACATACAATGACTCACATTTGATGCAAACTAATTGTTCCATTAAAAAACTCATCTTAAGGACATCTAACTTGAAACCAGAAACTAAATTTATTTTTTTACTAAAATTACAAAATAATACAATCAAGTCAAATATTCTAATAACATCTAACAATATGGAATGATACAAATGAATACTAGAAAAAAAATTATTGTATTCGAGCATGATGTCATACAAAAACTCAAGGCATAAATAATTAACCAGAGATCAATGCAAACTTAGGTTTAATAATTGTAATGAAAACACTAAAAATCATACCTTGGTTTGATGACGGCGTAGCTTGGAGGCAGTGAAACTACAAAAACTCCAGAGCATATATAATAAATTTAGAGATGAATCAAACTAAAGATTTAATTTCTATGATGAAAATATCAAGAATACATACCTCTGACTTGATGGCACCTTGGTTAAGGGCCTTGCAGCAGCTTGGAGGCCTTGCAGGTTATGTTGCAAGCAATGTTATTAAAATCGGATCGGACCGGTCGGTTCAACTGGTTCAACCGCGAACCGGTGACTGGAACGGTCCGATTTTAGTGCAAAACCGGAAATGACATAAAACCGGTTTGAACCGGATAAAACCGGTGAATCGGTCTAAACCGGGTCAAATTCAAATTTGAAAAAAAAATAATCAAAATGAAAAAAATACAAAAATGGAAGCAAAATATGTATAAAGGGAAAGTATTTGAAAACAATTACTAAAAATAAGATGGGAAACAATAACAAATATGGGAGGAGAATGAATAAATCGAAAAAATGGAAATTTAAAAAAAAGAAAGGTTTGGTAATAATTAAAAGTAAACTAAAATAATAGAAAAGTGAATAGAATTTGAATTAAAATAATTAATATGACATTATTAGCCATGTTGTAAAACCCGGCCCGGCCGGTCGGACCGGTGTCCGGAGTCTAAAATGGATCATGGGTCATTTTAAATCCGGGGTGCCAATTGACCCGCTTTGACCCGGTCAAACCCGGTCAAAACTCGGGTTGAACCGCTCAACCTGGCGGGTTTGACCAACCCGGCCAAAAAAAATTTTTTTTCAAATAATAAATAGAAGTTTAGTTTAATTTTTCAAAGCTAAATAATCTACTTTGTCGTATAAGTAAAATTTGAAACAATTACATTAAATAAAAAAACTTAATGAATCAATCTAACGTATTTAATAATTATCTTAAATAATCAATCTAGAAGTTTAGTTTAATTTTTCAAAGCGAAATAATCTACTTTATCATTATTAGTATTTAATAATTATTTATTATTTATCTTTGATCATTAAGTACTATTATAAATTGTGAATTAGAACTAAAAAATATCATGTTATTATATCAATAATATGTGCTCATTATTATGATTTTATACCTAATTTTTTATTTTACATTAATTTATTATTATCCGGTACGACCATCCGGTCTGATCGGTTCGACCGGTCCGACCTGATTCGTCGAGCTATCCGGGTCGATGTCTGGGTCGGGTTTTAAAACATTGATTATTAGTATAGTAAAAATATCAAACAGAATACATTTTAGGTAAATATTAAATGTTATAAAAGGAAAATATTTGTCAACAACAAAATTGGAAATAGGAAATAAATATAAAGAGAGTAAATAAGAAATAGAAATAGAAATAGAAATAAAAAAGAAAAGAGGTTCAAGAAAAGTTGGCAATAATTTGAGATAAAATAATTAATATAACATTATTAGTATTATCTAAATAATAATATATCATCTAATGCATTCTTATAAGCATTAATTTTCTTAATATATGTAATTTAAAAAAATTGATTCAACTCAAATCAAGGTCACAAAGTATTGAAATAAATAGAAGATATTTAAAAAAAATATTAGGCAAAATGAAAACGAAATGACAAAATATAAGAGACTTAGTAGAAATAGAGGGAAAGAAGATGAAAATTTAAAATAATAAAATAAAATGATAAAAAAGTGAGTCAAAATAAAATAAATTAATATCAGTATTACTATCACATAATAAATAAAATATAATAATAATTTATTAATTATCATTATTTTAAATAAGCATCATATTTTAAACATACAATAAATAATATTTTAAAGTATATCTAATTATTAGTTAGTTATTATCAAATATTTTATATAACATATAATATTAATTGTGTTATATATCATAAAATATTATAAATAATATTATTTTAATAAAATTCGGTTCAACCCGGTTGAATCTGATCGAATCGATTCATCCGTGACCCAGTTAGTCGTTTGGTCCGATCTCCGATCCGATTATGATAACATTGGTTGTAAGGATGAGGTGGTGGGAAATTTTCCTTGGATCTTTCTTTTACCGCCTTATATGCCTGTAACCAACCTTATCTCATATATCTATCATTATCACTTTTCAATTGCCCCACTTTCTTTGGAATCGTCAATTATAATCTCATAAGTTGTAACAATAACAAACTCACTTTTCTCTTGCCACCAAAATAGGACTCCTTTTAATACTTTCATGCTTGCACAAATACTACTAAATCTGATAAGATTTAATCAATTACTTATTATCTATTTTTGAATGAATCTAAACTGTGACAATTTGATATATTTTTTCTCGATGAGATAATTTTGCTAGTTTTTAAATATTAGACGAGCAATTTGTGATTGTGTTTGATTCTTTTTTATTTCCATAATAGATAAATTAAAAAGAAAAATTAACATTATTTTATGGTACACAAATATGTATAAAAGGAATTAAAAATAAGTTATTAGTTAACTCTATTAATTTTTTGGTGGAAAGAGATCAATTTTACTTCACCATCCCTATCAACTCTCTCCCTCCTATATTTATCATATAATTTTTTGTTTGTTGTGCACTTATTTCTGAACAATTAATATCACATTAGCCACGTAAGTTGCAACAATGAAATTTATATAATATTTTAATAATCTTTCTGCCACACACACATATATACTATTGCTCCATTTTATTGCACAACAAGAAGAAAAGGCCTTTTTTTCTTATTAATAAATTTATTATTATTTTAAATAGCCACAATTGACTAAGAAATAGAGTGTTATAAACTAATATTTTGTTCTTATCTAAGATAATATAATAGTTTTTTATGTGGTACACTTATAAATATTTTAGTTAGTTAATTTATAACTTGATTATTTTTTTCTAGGGAATATGGGCTAGTGAAGCAAGACTCTGGTATAAGTATAAAGAACCCATTAATGTGGTAGATTCATGATTATTTGGGGTCGTCTGGTGCCATATAAATTTTTTTCAATACTTTTAAGGCTATAAAAGTAAAAACAAAATTAAGAAACAAAGGCTTTATATCTTCGATAAGCAATTCTATAACAGTAAGAGGAATTTGTTGTGTGAATTTAGTGTAGCACGCCTAGCACATGAAAATTATCAATACTTTAATATCTATGCTAATGGTTATTTAAAGTTGTTAGTACACACATATCAATTCTAACATTTTTTTTGAAGTTATTCCAATGGTATGTATGTCCATTAGCATTGATATAAATTTGCTAACGAATTTCTCTTCTGATAGTAAAAATTAGGTTATACCAACAGTTAGATCTGGAAGTACCAATATTTTTTAGGTTTGTTGGTAAAAATGTCCGTTGGTATTTGTCATTTTCTTGTAGTGTTCATAACATTATTAATAATTGTAAAGATCGAACATTGATTAAGAAAATAAAGTAAAAGATAAATTTTATTTATTATTGATTGATTATGAGTTGTTGATCATTGATATTGATATATTATGTACCTATGGGTATTTATTGATGCTCATAACATTATTAGTAATTGTAAATATCAAATATTGATTATTGATAAGTTTGAATGGTAATAATAATAACCCTCGTAATATAATAATAAGTGTTAGTACCGATAAATGACATTGATCATACTAGAGTATGTGACACATCTAGCTTATTGATATTGATTCATATTGATGAAATATAGGATTGTATCATGCTAGAGTAATGAATTCATTAGCATATTGTTATTGTTAAATGATAATAATTTTCATAAAGTGTTAAATAAAAACTACTATATTGATTATATTAGGATATTTGACACACTTAGTATATTAGTGATTATTGAATGTACATTTATTGATATGATCTTTTGAGACTAATGTTAGGTCTCTGATATATATATATATGACTGCCAAATACGACTAATTGGGATAGATTTTCCTTGCATTCTGGATCCGTGCAGGTAATCGAGAATAATGGATCACAGTGTCGCTTTTCTTGCAATATGTAATTGTGTCCTTAAGGTATCAACTCTTAATAAAGACGCATTTTATAGCGTCTTAATGTTAGTGACGCTAGATAGAGACGCATTTATTTGCGTCCTTAAAATTTTTTGGGACACCAAGTACTAGGACGCTTTTTATAGCGTCGGTGAATGTGTTAAGGACGCAACACGAGTGTCTCTACTGAAGTAAATATGCGTCCTTAGATGACCATTTTGGTGCAATTGATTGCACATGGTATATGTATAAATGTTTATGTGGTTATTAAATCTTGTAGTGATTATATTTATTATTAACAAGTTTTCGTTATTTATAATTTTATATTGCATAGTATTTATTGTCGTAATATTTTCGAATCCAATTGGTCGTGTGTCGAATAACGATCCGGCCGCGTGTTTAGGCCGAATTTCGGGCGTTACAAATCTTGTGGAAGATATTATATCTTTTATTTAAAAAAATAACTTCAAAGTTATTATTATTTTAATATTAAATCGTTCCACTAGTGTCACTTTCGTGCCTAAATAAAAGGAGCAAAAAAAACTAATATATTGCAAAAAATAAATTATGTAGTTTTTCAAATTAAAATGAGAGGCTAAAGGTTTGATATAAGAAAAAAAATAATTTAGAAATGAAATGATACATAATCCGTATTTAATGAGAATGAAACTTGAGTTCTCTTAAGTTATGAGTCAAGGGAAATAATCCAATTAACTGATGATCCATGTTCCCTAATTATGGTAGTTGTATTTGAACTACCCTTAAACTTTTTTTTTTCAAAGAACATTATCCAATTTTAATTTTATACCTTTAATGTCCCCATGATCGAATTATCAGCTTCCGCTTCGACGCACTTGCTTTCTTCCATGACAACAAAAAAACACAGTATCAAAAAATAAAAAATGACACTTTAAAAAAATTAAAAAAACACATTATTTTTAAATAGATACATGTTAAAAATAATAAAAAAATAAAAAAACAATGCTACCTCTAGTCACAACCAAACAGGGACCGATTCATTGGAGGGAGAAAAGAGAGGCGGACCTCTCCAATTAATTTACCATCTATCGGTATAATTATAATTGTTCATATAAAATGTGAACCTAGAATAATATTAACTTTTTTGTTGTGATGATTAAAAATGTGTGATAGTATAAAAAAATTTCTTGGTCAAAGAACCAAGCGAGAATTGGTCAATCAAAGTAGACATGGAATTAAACATAGCTCCTCGCCGGCACCACCTAACAAACCACCACTACCAATGCCCTCAAGACATCTTCTGCATCTGTGTACAACTTGATACATGAGAATGACGACCACTAACTTAGCCCCACACAATCCTAGGAACAACAATGTCCAATTAGATATCACAAGATCTTACCAAAAAATTTCAAACGTAGACGAAGGGTCTTTGCACATGCTATTTAGTATGGTGGAGGCCTCCACCAACACATTTGAATTTATGATAAGAAAGAAACATCGAAGGAAATCCATAACAAAGTTGATCAAAGCAACAACAAGTACTTGAAAATTCTTGTGTTAAATGAGGAGATGCAAGCTTTCACTTGACCTTGGAAAGACGCCCATAAAGTGAAGCTATTGGGTCGACATATCAGGGCACCCTACTTACAAAACAAACCACAAAAGGTGAGGGAAGACAAGGTAGTATAAGTGTCACATATTTGACAAATGGTTTCTATGTGATTAAACTTGAAAAGCTTGTAAGGCTAGAACATATGCACACATCAGTTGACTTTGGCGCTCCTTGCTCATTTTCTTTTGGTTCGTGAAAGATCCACCAACTTTCGGCCAAGGAAGGTAATATAGGTAGATCTATGACAAGGATATGCACTCATGAATTTACCCTTGGAGTTTCTTAATAAGACACTAGCTACTTAAACATGACTATGCTATTGGCAAATATCTTCACATAGATCACTTCATGAAAGAAACATAGGATGTCATTTTGCCAAACTTTGAGTTGAACTCAACCTAGAGGAGCTTGTGATCCCATTAATGGAGATCGAGGATAGTAATACATTTTGGAATATGACGACATCAACATATACTTAAAATGCAGTAAAATTGGTCATTCTACGAAGAAGTGCCCAAAGCATCTCATTTTGGTGAAGGAGAGCACAACAATGTCATCGTAGAAGATAACCAAAATTTCAATGATGAGAACAAATGGGAGGAGGTAATAATCGTAAATAAAAAGGAGCAAGGTGAACTGTATGAAGTAGGGTTGTTAGAATGACACAAACATCAGAATGGAAAAATCCAATTAATCCTTTCCATTGCCAATCACAGTAGGATCTTCCTCATATCAACGTGATGGCTCAAATATGCAAGAGAAGTTAAATCCATTTAGTTAGAGTGAGGCCATTGAGTAAAGTGTCATGAAAGATTCTGATGGAAGGCACAAGAAAGGAATAGCAAAAGTTCAACCATGTGTTTGCACCTCAAACCACGTTTCATCTACACACGCTCCTTTCATTGCAATCACCAATGGACTTGAGCAATGCCTACATTCGACCATCCATGGAAGCCCTCAAGCCACAAGAAGGCATGAAATAAGTGAGTATATAGTCCAAATTTCTAACATTAGCAATTAACTGCCATGGCTTATATTATAAGCCTTTAGTGAGGTTGCAAATGAGCATAATAAGGTTGGTGGTACACCAATCAATTACATGCTAGGGAGACAATTGAACATTGTGGATTGATTAACCTTGGTGTCTCTAGACCAAGATACGCTCGATATGGGACCACACGAAATGGGGAGTACCTTATGGAAAAGTTGGACAAGGCAATGTGCAATGCTAGTTGGTGAATCACCTTCCCAATGATAAATTAAGCTTTGTCCTTCCAATGGAAAATTTTGACAACTACCCTCTACTTGTCTTTTCGGTACTTAGAATCATGATAGTCACATACTAACTTCCAAGACTTTATGCAATGACATTGGAACCTGCACAACAACCTCACCAACAATTTGCAAACTTTCCAAAATGTTATTCAGAAAAGGAACAAAAATATTTTTAGCAATATCATTAAGGGGAAGAATGTTCTACTAGTGAGGCTAAGTGAAATCCAAAAAGCCTTACAAGCTAGGAAAATCAATTCCTAGACGACTACATGCTAAGTTAATAAAGGAGTTTGATCTGATTCTTGCACAAGAGGAAAACCTAGTAACAAAAGTCAAAATGTCATTAGCTCAAGCTTGGAGATTAAAACACGAGATAATTTAATTAAGAGAAGAAGGATACACATTACCTAATGACAAGGATAAAATGACCAATGGATCCAAGATAATGATCCGTTGCTTATGCATGTCAATGGCCAGTTTAAGAGGTTGTTCTCAAAAACTCGAGTTTTCAAGAAAGTTAGAGCATTACCTCAATTTCTAGTGGTCACCCATTCAAGCTTGATTTGCTCTCCAATCCCATCATTGGAGAGGAAGTCCAAAGGATCTTATTTGCAATGGCGCTATATAAATCCATAGGCCCGGATGACTTTGAGACCATCTTCCATCAATAAAGTTGGCACATTGTTTAAGTTACGACCACTAATTTTGTGCAGAAGATATTCACAAGAGAAGAAGATCTAGAACCAATCAACAACACTCACATTATTCTAATACCAAAGATGGAGAATCCTTAAAAGATGCAAGATTTTAGATGAATAAGTGTAACATCCATTACCAAGGCGTGATATTGTCCGCTCTGGGCCTTAGCCTGCACGGTTTTACCAAAACACGTCACACTTGTATCAAAGTGGCACAGCGGCCTATTCCCCTTAGGGACTACTAATCAAAGCATGATATTGTAGCACTTAATTGCACTTAATTGGCAGTTAATTGCTAATGTTAGAAATTTGGACTCACGTGAGGGGCTAAGTGCTACATCTAAAGGTGGCTCCCATCGTGCACTCACGATGTAGCACTTAGCCCCTCACGGCTTTCTAACGCGTCACACCTAGTGAAGGGCATGTCCCCATATATACCCAGCATCTCTCTCGTGACTTGTGCATGTGGGACTAATTCAAGGCATGCCTCTTGCAAGAAGCCTATACAACTTATAGGACGATGACATATATTATATCAAAGAAACTATAGAACATCCTCTCAAATATCATTGGGCCACATCAAACGTGTTTCATCAAATTAAGTATTCATGATAACATCATCATCTCACAAAAGTTACTATGCATCACTTGTGAGGAGCACACTTTTCTTCTATGTAAAAGTGGACCTTGAGAATGTGTTCAATAAATTAAGGTGGAGTTACATTGTTGAAACAATATCAATTATTAGGCTTCCTATTATGCTGCAATGTACAATCATAGAGTCAATCACCACTATAACCTCATGTGTTCTTTGGAATGGCGAGCCTATGAATAATTTAAAGCCAAGTTGGGGGATTCGTCAAGGATGTCCGCTTCTCCTTACATTTGTGTCTTGTGCATTGAAAGACTTGCTCATCAAATCAACGCTAATGTGGCAGATGACTCATGAGTTCCTATGTGCTTGGGTCAACAAGGACCTCCAATATCTCATTTATTCATTTTAAATGACATTCTCCTTTTTGTTGAAGTTAAGGTTGATCAAATGATTATGATAAGTAAGGTGTTAGAATGGTTCTCTCAAGCCTTAAAACAAAAGGTCAATAAACTTAAGTTTTATATCTTATTCTTGTGAACTCTGGAGCCACATATTAGGGAACAAATCCTTAGCACCAGCTGATTCCAAGAATGTTCACTCTAAGAAAGTACCTTAGAGTTCCGCTTGTACAAAGATGAGTTAGAAAGCACTACTTTCACCAGCTTCTATGTAGAATGCAAGTTGGGCAACTTCCGCGCTATTTTTTTGTAGGGCAGACAACCTTAGTCTCGTTAGTTATTCAAAGCAATCTACTTCATGTGATGCACACAATTGAAAAATACCAACATGATAATCCGAGAATTGAGAAGGTGTGCTACTCATTCCTTTATGGCATTCCCAAAGGTGAAGGAAGCTGCATTTAATTGCATAGGAAATTGCATAGGACTGTATCATTCAACCAAAAAATGAGTCTATTTAGGCCTATAGGATATGCATCTCTTCGATCTTGCAGCCCTTCCGAAGATTAGATGAGGCATATTCTCCAAGGAGGATTCTCTATGGGTACAAGTCCTCAAAGAAAAATATCTCAACTATATGGCCCTGACACTATGCAAGTTAGGAAATCAGGAGATTAATGGCTTTGGAAGGGCATCCAACATCCAATGAATATGGTAGCTTAGCGGGAATAAAAAATAAAGTCACTAACGTAGGTTATACCAACTTCTAGTTGTATCCTAGAGAAGGTCCATTTACCATCGAATGTTCATTATCACATGACATTCATATGCTTGAACCCACCATTGTAAATATGGTGCAATAGGATGGCAAAATATCATGAAGCAACAATTGACCCCCGAGCAAATTGTCAAACTTCAAATAATTAGCGTCCTGAGCCATATAGACAATCCAAATCAAATGTATTAGTATTTTAAGATAAGCAAGACCTTCGTTCCAGTCTTTTTTTATGAGCTCAACGTTGAAACCAAATAGAACATAAGGATCCTCTTTTCTTTTGGGTCGCCCCACAATATCTAGGGTTACTAGCACCCAACTAATTTGTGTCGCCCCGAGTTGGACATCTGGCTATGGTGGGTGAGGCTCCTAGCGGAAATATTTTTGCATCCAGAGGACTCAAACTCGAGACCTCCTTAAGCAAGGAGGAGCTCATTACCACTCCACCCCAACCCCTGTTGGTCATAAGGGATCCTCTTTGATCGATAATATGGACGTGGAAAAGTCCTTAATGCACTCGCTCCTTCCTTTGGATCCTAGCTCATGAGAGACTACTCATGAATGATCATAAGGTATGCATGCATCTAGCAAATTCATACATCTATAACAAATGCTCATTGCATCCAAAATCCATTTTGCACATGTTAAGAGATTGTGCATGGGTGAAAGCCATATAAAGAAGCCTAGTACTAAACAACTTGCTGCTAGCTTTCTTCAGTTGGAACTTGGATGGTCAATAACCTCAAGAATAAAGGCCATTATGCGGTGAGCTCGCATGACCTCTAGTGTTTGGAGTATCCTGCTGGAAGATAAGGAACTGGAGAACTAGCAATTTTGTCTAGTACTTCATGACACCAATCAACCCTAAAGTCGACACGCTACAATTTTCCTATGGGCGGGAATCTTTGGTCACCCACAAACTTAATGAGCTGAGGTAGGTTGGAAGCTCCTAACAGACATGGATAAAATTCAACACGGAGGGATCTTTCTGCAAATAATGAAAGCAACCATCAAGATCATATCAAAAGCATTTTTAGTGATGATACAAGGATTTTGATTGGAGGCTTCATGTGGCCATCACATGCATCATTCGTGATTGAGGTTGAGCTATGAGCAATTTACTATGGATTCATTTTGCATGACAACACTAGTACACCTAGCTCGTTGTAGAATCTAACTCATGCATAACAACTATCACATTGAGCAATG
>LTAE01003505.1:22876-33085 GCA_001647135.1 Pontederia paniculata
TGAAGCAACAATTGACCCCCGAGCAAATTGTCAAACTTCAAATAATTAGCGTCATGAGCCATATAGACAATCCAAATCAAATGTATTAGTATTTTAAGATAAGCAAGACCTTCGTTCTAGTCTTTTCTTATGAGCTCAACGTTGAAACCAAATAGAACATAAGGATCCTCTTTTCTTTTGGGTCGCCCCACAATATCCGGGGTTACTAGCACCCAACTAATTTGTGTCGCCCCGAGTTGGACATCTGGCTATGGTGGGTGAGGCTCCTAGCGGAAATATTTTTGCATCCAGAGGACTCAAACTCGAGACCTCCTTAAGCAAGGAGGAGCTCATTACCACTCCACCCCAACCCCTGTTGGTCATAAGGGATCCTCTTTGATCGATAATATGGACGTGGAAAAGTCCTTAATGCACTCGCTCCTTCCTTTGGATCCTAGCTCATGAGAGACTACTCATGAATGATCATAAGGTATGCATGCATCTAGCAAATTCATACATCTATAACAAATGCTCATTGCATCCAAAATCCATTTTGCACATGTTAAGAGATTGTGCATGGGTGAAAGCCATATAAAGAAGCCTAGTACTAAACAACTTGCTGCTAGCTTTCTTCAGTTGGAACTTGGATGGTCAATAACCTCAAGAATAAAGGCCATTATGCGGTGAGCTCGCATGACCTCTAGTGTTTGGAGTATCCTGCTGGAAGATAAGGAACTGGAGAACTAGCAATTTTGTCTAGTACTTCATGACACCAATCAACCCTAAAGTCGACACGCTACAATTTTCCTATGGGCGGGAATCTTTGGTCACCCACAAACTTAATGAGCTGAGGTAGGTTGGAAGCTCCTAACAGACATGGATAAAATTCAACACGGAGGGATCTTTCTGCAAATAATGAAAGCAACCATCAAGATCATATCAAAAGCATTTTTAGTGATGATACAAGGATTTTGATTGGAGGCTTCATGTGGCCATCACATGCATCATTCGTGATTGAGGTTGAGCTATGAGCAATTTACTATGGATTCATTTTGCATGACAACACTAGTACACCTAGCTCGTTGTAGAATCTAACTCATGCATAACAACTATCACATTGAGCAATGTAGGTCAATTCACGCATTTGATAGCTAGTATCAGACATTTGAAGTAGCATCAATAGGCCTTTGAGCAATCAAGCTTGTGTGTACATTAGAAGAAATGTTAATAAAAGTTCGAACTGACTTAGTGAATTTGTCATTGAACTCGGATCATGGGAGTTGAAATTTTCACAAGCTACATTAGATATTTTACTTTCCGCTTATATTTATGGGACTATAGTATCCTACTTGAACTTTCTTATTGTAATAAGGCTTTTGCATTTCTTCAATTATAAAATAAAAGTGACACTATTGCTATTTCAAAAAAGAACTTAATACACCTGATAGCGACATCATGCATAAGAAAATATAGTTCAAATTTAACATGTTTCATTAAATGAAGACATAATCACTTTTTAAAGAAGAAATATTTTCACTAAATATTATTATTTTAAAATAAGAGTAGAATTATTTATACTTGACAAAACAATGAGTGATAGTAATATTTTTCTTTTAAAAAAATGGCGGATTTGTCCGGCGGAGCACGTCCACTGTGACGGACGTGATCAGCAACGGCAGCCGCAGCCGCAGTCGCAGCAGCGTATGCGACGTGGGACGCCTCCCCGTGTGGAACCCATAAATAATTAGCACGTGAAGGATGGACGAAATGACGGTCAACGTCGGGCGGCGGGCGCACGTTGTGACCCCACGCACTCCTCCCCCTCCCCCTCCCCCTCATCCTTGTCTCGTATTGTCACAACCGCCGCATTTTACACAAACGCCCTCATCCTCTCCTTTGCCTTCTTCGTCTTTTCACAGGTCTCATATATTTTACTTGTTTTTAGGGTGGGAGAATAAAGTTTGATGACCGACTGCCTTCGGGTTGGTTGCTCTCTCTGTAGAGATAAGGATTCATGCATTTGGTGATGTGTGCGTGTGAGAGAGAGAGAGATGCCACAGGTAGGTTCAATGGATATGATATCATGGCTTTATTATATGTATCCATGGCTGCCTTCTGCTGTGCCTGGGGACGACCGGGGTCTCCAAAATCCAGCCGCAGTTCTCTCTCTCTCTCTCTCTCTCTCTCACACACAACTCAAAATAATAATAATAATAATAATAATAATAATAATAATAAAACCAGGTCAGGTTAAGATCCCAGTTACCCATGAGCTCATTTCCTGGTTTATCAATTCAAGTTAACATGTAACATTTAAATTTTCAGAATTATTTTTGAGGATTAAACATTAAAAATAGGATCCAATTAGATATTCTTTAATTAAATAAAAAATATTATATTATCTACATATTCATATCATAAGATGTTAAATTTATGATTAATATTATTTTTTTTTTCTTTTAAATCTATGCATTATAAATTAAACATCTTACAAACAACTCTATGTGGTATGATAGTACGATATTCTATACTTAATTAAAAAGTATATTTATTTTTTTCTTAAAAATATATCAACATTACGAGGCAGACATCTCGCTGGATTCAAGGCTCAAGTGTTAATATTATAATGTGGAAGGTTTTTATAAAGAAGTAAAGAACAACTGACAATGCATTCTGTAAGCAATTATTTCACGTAAATTTCTAGTTTGGTCTTTGATGATTTCTCTTCTAAATTAGGTCATACTTTGTAATTGATTTTCTTTACAACAAAAAAATATTTGAAGTTAAATTATTGATAAAGATACTATATTATAATCGTAAAATTAGTTCATTAGAATAAACCGTGATTAAATAGTTATTTAAATATTGATCATTGGTATTAAAAACATTTATATCGTGTCATAATAAGTTGAAATGCCGTGACTTTTTTAAATATCAAATACTAATAAAATTTAAAAGAGATTTGTTTTAAAGATTTCTCATAAGAGCATCTGTTTACTTATGATCCGCGTGTAACTCTAAAAAATCATGTAATACAAAAATATGCCGATTGTGTGATATCTCATTGGAGAGAAATGAAAAAAAAACATACATTTGCAAATATAACCTAAACTTTTCATTTGTCGAATAAAAAATCACTATATTTTAAATATTTATGGGGTATAGTCTAAACTTTTTGGTCTCTTTTGGATGAAAGAATATCATCAAGGAACAATATCTTATTCTCATTTTTTTATTAAATATGCATTTTTTACACTTGCAAAATCACATCATTTATACTAAAATACATAAATTATTGAGAGCAATTATTAAAAATAAGCTTGTTCTCGATGGATTAAATATGTTGGATTATTTATGAGAACAATTATCCTTAATCTTGAAGCAAAATGATTAATGCCAAACGAAATCTTTAGATAAAAATCATCAGTTTTATTTTTTTCTTCTAATATCTAATCTCATAGATACTAAGTATGATATAGTAAATTAATGACAACATTATATACAATTTTTATTTTGAGATCGAAAAAATTAATTACGAGAAAAAAAATATAATCTCTATCGTGGTATCTTAGTTAATACATATAAGTATATATATATATATATATATATATATATATAATATATATATATGTATGTATGTGCAAAGTAACTTTTTTTCTTCTTGTATGTAAGTAAAGAAAATCTAAATAAAATATATGACGGCATTAATAATATGTGCGCTTAGACCTACACCAGAGAGAGACCCAAAAGGTGTTGGATGGATCAAATTAACTAAATCAAATGACCGGATCACACAATAATAAATGCATACAAACATATATATTATACCGTAATAAAAGTTAAGAAAATGCATATTATATTAACATCGAAGATTAAGCGATATATATATTCTCAATATAGCCCGTTTTAATAATCATATAAATGGAAACAACCCACCCGAAGAACAAACAATATTTTTCCTAAAAAATGTAACAATCCTCTCAACCAAACTACATTACTATTATTATTTTTAACTATAAATATATTATTGAGGAAGAATTTAAAGCAACGTCCATGTTCACTAAAAAATAATTAACTATAATTAGCAAACGTCCATGTTCACTAAAAAATAATTAACTATAATTAGCATACAATTCTACTATGTGATTTCTCTTGGATTATGTGATTTACATGTCATATCAGCGAGTTAGATGCTGATTAAAGTTTAACTTCAATTTCCTTTGTAATTTCTTTATTTATTCACTCAAAATTTTAAATGAGTTTGTTAAATTAAATGTGCTAACAATCTCATAAAAAAAATAAAGGCAATAAAATTTTGGTATAACACAAAATTTAACACCTAAATTATTAGAGAAAAAAGTATAAATTTTATTTTAGGACACCTGATACTATATTAAATAAATATATTATTATTTTAAAAGTTAAATATAAAAGAAGAATATTTTTAATTATGTTTTAATAAAATTCAATAAAAAAATTGGCCCAATTTGGATGGGTGGATTGATCAACCGGTCTCCGTTTTGAAATGTAAAAGATTATAATTGGCACTAATACGTAAAAGTAAATTTGAAATAAATAAAAATATACCAGAGCCAACAAAAAGGCGGTGGCCCACCGTTAGTGCATCTGCGACAGAAGGGCAGTTTAGTAACTCCGGCGGTTCACGCACAGGGTCATTTTGGACAATACGCGTTCCCACGCGTTTCTTTCTTCTCCCTTTCCTATTCCTCCATTTACTTGCCTTGCCGACCTCCTCCTCCGCCTTAAAAAGCCCCCTTTCCAACCCTCTCCTCCCTCTCTACTCCACCACCACCATCTCCTCCTGCTCCTCCCTCGCCTTTCCAAGCCAAGCCGCCGCCGCCGCCGCCATCGTCCTCGTCCTCGTCCTCGTCGTAGCAGCTGCATCAGTATAGTAGAAGGAGAGGAGCAGAACAAAGCCATGGCTCAGAGGGAGAAGGAGGACACGGAACTCCACGTTCCCGAAACCATCGTCCTCTGCGCCAACAACTGCGGCTTCTCCGGCAACCCCGCCACCAACAACATGTGTCAGGCCTGCTTCCAGGCCTCCGCCGCCTCTTCTCCGCCCAATCCAACCTCCTGCTCCCCCAGATCCGCCCCGATCCGGACTCCGGAGCTGGCGACCGAGGCTTCGAAGGAAGCGCCGAAGGAGGAACGCTCGCAGAAGGCCGTCGCCGTCGCCGTCGCCGCCGCCGCCGCCGCCGCCGCCGCCGCCGCCTCTGAAGCGGCGCCCTCGAAGTCGGTGAACCGGTGCTTCGGGTGCCGGAAGAGGGTGAGGCTGGCCGGCTTCCGATGCCGGTGCGGGGAGCTGTTCTGCGGCGAGCACCGCTACTCCGACCGCCACGACTGCGGCTTCGACTACAAGACGGCCGCCCAGTCGGCGATCGCCCGGCAGAATCCGGTCGTTCGTGCGGCCAAGATCATTAGGATTTAAATCTTTCGAAAATTAGAAAGGAAAAAATGTTCCGGTTTATTTTTTTTCTATTTCTTTTTCAATATTATAAAAGAAGTAGTAGGAAAAAAAGTTCTGAAAGCATATGTTATTGTAATGTTTTCTGTGTTAAGAGTTTTAATTTCGCACTAAATTGGCGTATATATCTTTTCTTTTTGTATATATCTTCTGCTAAACCTCATACTTTGCTAACACGGAGAAAAACAAAAAAAAAAGTTACATCTTAACATAATTTTTTAATCAAATTTAATTCGATTAGGTTTGCAAGTTCGAAAAATGGATTTACAACAGAGTTTTGAATTATTGGTCGGGAATTTTGGGTCTTAATTTTCGGAGGACAAATATATAATTTAAAGTTGAAAAAAATAAAATTTTGAAAATTAAGTAGAGAAGATATTTCTCTTTATTAAATTATTAATATTTTTTTCTTCTCCTTTTTTCATCCCAATCAAGCATGTCCTTAAGATATGGGTTCAAAGTTTTTAAGTAAACGCTTGTTTAGAAAAATAATTTATTTAGTAAACGGGTCCAATAATTTTCTTAAGAGAGTTTTTTCGTGCCGAATTTGTTTTGTTTCAATTTCCGGATAAATGATTTTGGTTGGCAAGTAGAACTTGAGTGGTGAATAATTAATGAAACTGCAAACGTTAGCTGAAAATTTCGTATGAGATGATGACTATATAATTAAAGTCGGCGTCTTGAAATGTTATATTGGTATTAAGAAAAAATAAACTAAGCCTAGGAGTGAAAGTTGTTCACCTATAAAGTTTTGGTAACCTATTTTTATTCAAATCACCCTAAAATTATTTTAAGAGGACTGCCTTGAATAGTTACAACTTTTTTTAATCGACACCTAGACAACAATATTTTTAAAATAAAACTTAGCAATAGAAAACTTATCATATTAAATATTTTAAAATAAAGTTAAAAATTAAATTAAAAAAGTAAACAAAAAAGCTACACCAAAGTAGCGTCATAATAATCATAATTTCATATTCCACTATACTAAATTAATTTAAAATAATAGTGATCAAAGAACTACACAAAAAAACTTTCATATACAATAGCATCAAATAATTCAAGAGTTTAAGCTAATTTCATTGAGTATATAATAAAAAAGGTAAAAAGTTAAGAAATAACATCTAAAAAACAAGAGTGACATCTTAAGAATATAAAAATTATATATTTTTTTTTAGTTTGGGTCAAGTTATAACTTGTCTATTTTTTTGTTATCAACTTTAATTTAATCGGGTGATTTTATTTATTTAAACAAATCCATCTTAATTTTTATTTGGATTTCAAAATTTACATTCGTTCAAGACGCTTTTTACCGATTAGATAGTTTCTTGAATTTTGTAATTTTTATTTACTAAGTCCAATATCCATTAATAGTAGGCAATTCCAGCGGTGAATATTAAAAAAAAAGATTACATATATTGAACCATTATTTAATTATACAAAGCGACCTAAAGATGGATATCAAGTTAAATGTTTTGATGATGACGACATGATTTTATCAAAAGAGAATAAAAAAGTTTAAGTGATTAGCTCAACGTTTTGTAAGAAATCAAATTATTTTAACCGATTAGAAAGTCTAAAAGAGATCACAAAATAAAGTTCAACGACTTTTTATAAAGGGTAGAAATGTCACCCGAAACAACCTACTGTTTATGATGAACAAGTCCTATCGTCCAAATGCTATAATACAATACAATCTAGCAGAGTATGTACGCATTATTGTCCATTAGGTAGATACTAATATTATAATTTGATGATTCGTTCGATATCGACACAAACAATTTTGATGGTCAGATAATATATCATACGCAATCTGGATCATCCAATCGGAGCATTGGTATTATCACTTCCATATAATGTATGTATTGCTTCCTCTAATCCACACGGCATATATAAATCATATATTTATATGTCCACACGTATATTATCATGTAAATTCAAGATATCTATAAATAGACTTCTATTAACTAAAAATATATTTTTCTCTCTCTCTCTAGAGCTAGAGGTTCTGATTTCAAATTTCGATAATGCTCGTACTAAAATTTAATTTCTTTTCTTAATTATTCACGTGTTGAATTTTATGCTAGATCAAAATTATTAGCGATCCACACGTAAAAAAATGTTAATAATATAAATATAAAGATATTATTTTTTATTAACTTAAGCTTTTAAAATTATTTAAACATATTTAATTCGATATATATCATATATATATTAGCGTACATATACAAATTATGATACACACTCTGAGTCCTCTGATTAGTATCAATCTAACAATTCAAAATATAAACAATCTACATAAAAGGGTTCTGAATGCGTGTCGGCATAATAATAAATTATGTATGCACATTATAATACAATCACATATTTAAAATTAAATTATAAGAGTTTGTATTCACATGATATGAATAAGTTAAGGGTTAACATAAACAATGAATGCTACTTTCTTTTTTCTCTACTCTCTCATTTATCACATTCTATCAATCATAAGCATAAAATTTAAATAAGTAAGAATATGATTAATTCCAATTTGAATTTTTTGTTGAATTATGAATTTAAGACCATGCATATGAAATCTTGAATCTCTAGCAAAAGTTGTGGAATAAAAATATTGATAATACTGTCAATGAGTTAAATGTTATGGTAGGTGTCAGCACACAATTTTTTTCTCACATATTGTTACAATCATAGAACCTAAAAAAGATCTATCCTGCACCAGATATCACAACTATATGATCATATCTATACTTAGTTACAGGCAGGATATGATTTTATTATTGTTGATTACATTTTATATATAGGAGAGCAATCATTCAATGATATATGAAAATTAAATTATATTTCTTGTATTTACATGGTATCAAAGCTTCTTCCTAGGCATACCACATCATGGCCTCTCCTTCGAGTGACTCCTCTCCCCAGTCCTCTATTCTCTCGGCAACCATGTCTACCCCTCTACAATGGTTGCCTTCATTTGCTCAAATACATCACAACCTCTCCCTCAAACTAACACCCACCAACTACCTCCTCTCGAAAACACAACTTCTTCCCCTCCTTCAGATCCTCGAACTTGAAGGCTTCATCACAAGATCAAGTTCATGTCCTCCTTCCACCGTCCCAGTCCAAAGAAAAGACCTTCTGGCCTCTGCTCCTAATCCATCGTAGAATGCTTGGGTACGCAAAGATCAGACTCTCCTCAGTTGGCTTGTCTCCTCTCTATCCGAGGAAGTCCTCCCCTATGCAGTTGGGTTGATGACATCAAAGGAAGTTTGGTCCACTCTCCAATGGGCCTTCAGTGTGCCATCACATATGTGGATCCTCCAATTGACCATGCAATTCCAAATACAAAGAAAGCCTACTCCTCTGTTTCAACTTACCTTCATCATGCAAAGTTCATAGCAGACGAACTCACGACTATTGGGCACCTATTACCAATAGCAACCTTCAATGCTATTGTTTTCAACAATCTCGGTCCTGCCTTTAGTGATATGATGTCATCACTCTCCGCTCGAGCGACCCTAGTTCCTTTCTCTGAACTACACAACTTGTTGCTTAGCCATGAGATAAGGATTTCTCCAGCAACCAATATTTCAGACTCGGTATTCCTTGCTAGCGTCAATATGGCTCAGTATGTTGCCATGTCATCAGGCTCTTGAGAATGTGTACGGAACCGAGGTCGTGGGTGATCTCGCACCTCCTTTGATAGACGAGATCCATGCCCCGTCTATGGCTTCTACGGGCACAACCCTTACAAGTGTGCATACAATAGATCACCTTATCCGCTTGCTGCAAACTCTGGTGCGGCTTATTCTCAACATGGCATCCCGACACAGAGTCAACCTCATGCATGTGCGGCCTACAATCAGTCTCCATTCCTCTCAACCCCATCGGCAGCCTCCTCTTCGGCATTAGTACCGTGTGTTGGAGATTACACAGACTTGATTCCATACTCGGGTGATACTCACTATGTCACCCCTTACATCCATGCTCTAAGAAATGTTGCTAGCTATCAAGGTCCAAAAAATTTGCACGTGGGTAATGGTATGCCACTTCGCATTTCTCATATTGGCTCGTCGTCTCTTCCTTCTACCTCTCGACCTCTTTCTCTCTCAAATATTTTACATGTGCCAAATATAACTCAATCCTTATTATCTATTCATCAATTCACCTCTAAGAATTTGAATTTCATTCTAATTGTTTTCTTGTCAAGGACTCACAAACCAACAATTTTTTTCTTCAAGGCCTTGTTAAGAATGGTTTGTACCATCTGTCGCTTGCCTCCATCACACTTGATCGTCCTACTGAGCACGTTGTCTGTAATGATCCCAAATTGAGAAAAGCCCATAATGGCATTTACCCGTAAATTATTCAAACTAACAAGGGTCCTTTGGTATTCTTCAGGCCAGGAAATGAAAAAAATAAAAAAATAAAAAAATTGATCTGGTCGTTTGATGAGCGCCACGTGTCCCTAGGGTGTATATATACCCTCTTCCCTTCTTCCACCGGCCGCTACAGTGATTCCTCATCACTCGACGCCTCGTTCGTCCATCCGTCGCCAGGGCACACCACCGTCAACTGGTCCGACCACGGCTCACAATCGGAGAGTACGATGACGACGAGCACGAAGCAGAAAATCCATTGACATCGACATTGAGGCTGTCCGTGAGGTGTGCACCGTCCAAGTTCGAGTTCTCGTCAGGACGAGTGCGACTTCTTTCGACGATTCCTCGCCGGAGTTTATC